>SNQJ01S0210372.1:4947-15998 GCA_010110895.2 Picea sitchensis
ATAATTTACACCCTAGTAGTTTTCAGGGGGTGTTGGAGATATTACACACTCACCTAGGTAATTATTTTCCTAAGGTTGATAGTCTAATATTGAGAGTGTTTCCTTAGATGATAATATTCTTCCTAGAAAATATTCCCCTACAAAATAGGGCACTCCTCTTTAGTTTAGAGTAAGTTAGACTAGTGGAAGTCACTAATGCATGATAAAATTGGTTTTATCACCAACAATAGTTCCATGTGTTTCTCTCACTTCCACATGTGTGACTTTGTTAACTAATGATTGCATGGATCAGTTAAGTAGGACTAGGTGGCATATTACTTCAGTTTCTATCAGTGAGTTTCTATATATCTCTCGATCACTACTATGGCACATTAGTTACTCATGTAAACTATATTTATTGTAAATTATTCACTCTTTGAGTGTGGAATACAATGAATACAATTCTATTGAATCGTTTCTCTCATCTCTTCTCTCCTTCTCTAAATTTGCAATCTTTATACGAATTGTTGTTAGCTATATTCTTTGTGCAGGTCTCACCACAATTCTACATATTTGATGATCCACAACTTGAACAACAACATTCAGAGTAGACTCAAGGCAGTAGAGGACACACTTTTCGAAGTCACTAAGAAGTCGAGACACCAAGATGACACCATCACATTGTTGAAATGAGATTTGGCTAACAGAGAGAGCTTGGTTGCCATGTCGATGAGGATAAAGATAAATGAACCTGCACCATATAATAGAAATTGCAACGCTAAGTTGTTAGGAAACTTCTATTGTGACATTGAGCAGTACTTGGAGCAATTGAATGAAAGTTTGGACGGCCAGGGAACCATGGGTTTTGATATATAGATTTCTTTCAACTATTCCTCTATTGAACCCTTTGTCTTGAAGATACTTATCCAGTCTGTAGTACCAAGCACAAGGAGCTTGTTTCAACCCATATAAGGATTTCTTCAACTTGTAGACAAAGTTAGGGTTATTTGATAGTTGGAAACATTCCATTTCTTCCATATAGACTTCTTCTTTTAGATTTCCATTTAGAAAATCTGACTTGACATCCATTTGATAGACTTTAAACTTCTTATGACAAGCATAGGCAAGAAACATTCTAATAGCTTCTAATCTTTCTACGGGCACAAATGTTTCATCAAAATCTAGTCCTTCTATTTGAGCATACCCTTTGCAGACCAATCTAACTTTATTTCTTACAATATTTCATTTCTCATTCATTTTATTCTTAAACACCCATTTGGAGACAATTACATTCTTATCTGTGGGTCTAGGAACAAGCTCCCAAGTATTATTCTTCTCAATCTCATCCGGTTCTTCATTCATTGATTTTAACCAATTTACATATTTATTGGCTTCATTAAAGTTATTGGGTTCCACCATGGATATGAGGGCTATATGTGATTTATCGATGTCTTTGATTATCCTTCTCTTAGTTTGTACACCTTTGTATTTTTCACCAATTATCTGACTTGTAGGATGATTCTTTTGAGTAATTTTGGAGGAAGGATTTGATGTTGTCTATTGATTTGAGTCTACCTAAGTATTTGTATCTTCATCTAACTCAAATTATTCTCTTTCTGATTCTTGGACATGTTCATCTTCAATTTCAACTATATCCTCTGTTGTTGATTCAACACTGCTTACATCTCGTACAAGGATTTATTCATCAACTTTTATGTCAATACAATCAACCAATTTATCCAACCTCTTATTATAGCATATGTATCCTTTATTGTTTGTACAAAACCCTAAAAGGATACCTTCATCATCCCTGTCATCATATTTTCCAAGGTTTTCATTGTTATTCTTTATGTACCACTTACTCCCAAATACTTTGAAGTGTTTGATTGAGGCAGGTCTTCCATACCACAGTTCATAAGGTGTCTTGTCACTGTGTGGTCTGAGGTGGGATTTGTTAAGAATATGGACTATTGTGTGTATATATTCTACCCAATAGGTTTGACCAATGTTCTTCCCATTCATCATTGACCTGGCCATTTGCTGAACTATTCTATTTTGCCTCTCAACTACTCCATTTTGCTATGGATTTTTTGGGTTTGTGTATTCTCTCTTGATCCCATGTTTATCACAGAATTCCTTGAAATCACTTGACATAAATTCTCCTCCTTTGTTTGATCTTACTTCCTTTAACCTGTTTCCTATTTAATTCTCAGTTAAAGCCTTAAATATTTTAAATTTCTCAAATGCTTCTGCTTTTTCTTTAAGAAAATCAACCCAAGTGACCCTGGAGTAATCATCAATGATCAACATAAAGTAATTTTCCTTCCCTATGCCTTCCTGTCTTGATGGTCCACACAAATCCATATGAACTAATTGGAGGGGTTTCTATGTTGAAGTAGAGCTCTTGGATTTAAACTATGTCCTGGTTAGCTTTCCTACTTGGCAGGGTTTACACACAAAATCTTGTGGTTTTGATATTCTTGGAAGATATTTTACTGCCTCAAGACTTTTTAGCTTAATTAAGTGTTCAAAGTTTAGATTTTCAAGTCTCCTAAGCCATAACTAGATTTCATTATGTTTTCTTAGATGACATTCTTCTCTATCTTCTTTCAACACATATACATTATTATTTGTCCTTATGCCTTTAGCCACTACTTGTCATGAGTTTACAGACTTTATCTTACAATCTTTGAAAGTGAACACCACTTCACATCCTCTGTCACACATTTGACTTACACTGAGCAAATTATTTTTCAACCCATCTACAAGTAGAACATCCTGGGCTTTTCCTTTGCCATTTCTCAAACTCACCATCCCTTTACCCTTGATTTTACCTGGTTCATCATTTCCAAAGGCCACATTTCCTGTTTTGCTTTTACTTGTAGACAAAAAATTATCCTTGTCTTTAGTCATGTGCTTGGAACATCCATTGTCTATATACTAGTGGTCCTTTTGTTTTTGAGATGAAAGTACTAGACCACATTTTTCACTATCTTTATTTTTCCATGTGTTAGCATTTCTAGTTAGGGGTTTTATCCTTGGATCTTCTATGTAATTCTTTAGATGGCAGTTTGTAGCTTTGTGGCCTAAGTTATGATAGATATAGCATTCGATCTCATTTCTCAATAGGTCAAAGTGATTGGTGCAACTTTTTCTACTCATTGGTTGTTTAGTTCTATGTTGCAAAGATTGTTTATTTATTGATATCCTCCGTTGCATGTCTCTAAACTAATTTGACAATTTGCAATCTTATGACCAAAATTAGAGCAGTAAAAACAATAACCATGGAATAAATTTTGGTACTTGAAGGATGGCCTTCTTCTTGGAATTTGTTGGTCCATCTTCTGATATCTTTGTTTTTTTATCAATGATCATCTTGTCTTTATTAGATGTTGGTGGCAGAGTATTCACATGGTCTGATTGTCTGCTGACTTGGAACTTGATCATCTTTACTGGGTCTTTTCTTTCTAGCTATTTGTTGCTTGAACCACTTACATAGCCTAAACCAATATTCAAAAAAAAAGATCTTTGTTTTCTCAGAATGTCATTTAGTTCTGCTGATGCTTTAATGCTTGCAAGATTTTGGAGATACAATGCTTTAAACATCTCCATCTCTTTTCTGGTTTTTAATACCTCTTATTCTAAGTCTTCACATCTTGTCTTCTTCTTTGATAACTGTTGTTTTAGAATGTCCTCTATTTTTTTTTCCTCTTCTAATTCCACTTTTAGCAGGGACAAGTCTTCATCAGGGTTTTTACTGTCTCTCTCGAACTGTATCAACAATTGTTTTTTCTTTTTCTTTTTAAATCCGAGTCTAGCAATTTATTCTAGGGCACTGATCAGTTCTCCTTCCAAGTCAACCACAACTTCTTCATCATTAACATCACTTATTTTTCTTTAATTATCATAATCCTCTTTTCCATAAGCATAAAGTCATTAACCTTATCTTCACAAGAAGAATCACTATATGTGTCTCCTGAAGAGTCATCATTGTTTACACATAAACTTTTCGTTTTACCAAATATCTTGGATTTGTACTTATCTTCATCTTCAACGTTTTGGTCCTTCTTCTTGTGTGGACACTTATATGAAAAGTGACCTATCTTTCCATAGTTAAAACATTTGAAGGGAAACTTGGCTTGGTACTTGCCTGATCCTTTCTTTAGTCTTCTCATAATTTTTTCTTCAATTTCATCAAGCTCAAAATCATCATTCTTATCTTCTTTAAATGATGCTTCTCTAGAGGTGGGTTTATATTTACCTATCCTCATTTCATAAGCAGTCAGAGTTCCAAGGAATTGGTCAATAGGCAAAGATTTTAAATCATTAAGTTCTTCTATAGCAAAGACCTTTGGGTTGAACCTATCTGGCAGAGATCTCAAAATTTTCTGAACTAAAGATGGTTCCTCAATTTTTTCACTAAGAACTTTCATTACATTTACTAGTTCTTCAACTCTGAGAAAGTGATTACCAACAATTTAATCCTCTTTCATCTTTAGTTGTTCAAACTGTAATCTGTAGGTTTGAAGCTTGGCATCCTTTACCTTCTCATTACCTTCATAATTGCTGATGATTTTGTCCCACATTTCTTTGGAATATTCTAAGTGCATAACTTTTACAAATTCTGCTTTTGCAAGCCCACTCAGAATAACATTCATATCCTTAGCGTTGAAGATGAATTCTAGCTTGTCATCCTTAGAATCTAGTACAACTGGCTTCACATAACCATTCTCTACCACATCCTAGACATTTGCACCTAAAGCCATCATGTAGGTTATCATCCTAACTTTTCATAAGACAAAGTTTGTTCCATTGAACATGGGAGCCTTATCGTTTGAAGTTCCTTCATGGCTAGTCATGTTTAACCTCTAGGATCTACCCTTAGACAAAATTAACCCGCTCTAATACCAATTGTTGGAAATACTAAGACAACCAAGAGGGGGGGGTGAATCATTTTTTACCATGCTTAAAATATTTTATGCCTATTGAAATATTATTAATGTTCTCCAAGTGATCATCAAGATTATGCAAGTCATGAACAACATAAATAATAAACATCAATGACAGATACGATATACATAGAGGAAAATATTCATGAGGAAACCCATAAAGGGAGAAAACCTCTTCTTCTTATAATGATAGGCAGTGTTTTATGTTTTGTACATCATCTATCTTTGAGCACCAACTCAAAATGAGGCTACAACCTCTTCTTTAACAAGCTGCAACTTGTAGAGAGCACCAACCCTCTGATTTCTCTAGCACCCACTAGAAGGAAGCACCAACTCTCTGAGTGTTTCAACACCAATTGGATGGAAGCACCAACTTCCAGGCACACAGGCACCAACCTGTATAACAGAGAAAAATGGTTCTCCCTTGCACCACCCTACCACCCTATTTTTTCTGGCTGCAACTAAATGGAAGATACAACTCCCTGTGTTCAAGCACCCACTTGAAACTCTGAGGACAACAATACTCCATAGCACCACCCTACCACCCTGAGATATAAAACTTTACTTACTTACTTTGTCTCTGATATGGTCTATTACAACTCCATGTCTCCTCTTCCTTCTTCAACTTATATGCTCTATTCTGCTTCTGCATCTTTCTTCTTTTGTGCTCTGCTCTTTTTCTTCCTCCACGCAACACTTATCTGTTCAAATTCTCTTCAACATTTTATGCTATGTGCTTCCTCTGCATTCTATACACTACGCCTCTGATATCCACTTTAGGTACTACCCTGCTTCTCCTCCTACCCACATGCATAACGATTGAAAAAATCACTCTATGCTCTTTGTTCTGCATGTCTTTCTCATGTCAAGTCCTCTGCCTGATCATAATTTGAACTCTTCGTCTTCCCTGGTGGTTATGATGTATCTGTTCATCATCAATGGTCGTTATCCAAATATTCTTTGGCTTCTCTGGCAGACATAACTCTTCATCTTCTCTGACAGTCGCAACTCTTCGTCTTCTCTGTCAGTTACACCCAATCAATTATGGCTTCTTTGGCTTCTAAGCCCCTTCCTTCACGTGACCATCGAAGGTGACCATACGCCTAACCAATAGTCTCTTATTGACTCGCAACTTCGGGAATATTAGTATGAGACAACTTGATTCTCCCAAGTCCCGATATTTGAAGTGGAGCCTAGCGACGTGCTAGCTCCTCCATTAACATTCACTGATGTGACCATGGATGTGACCAAACGCCTATTCAAAAGGCACTTCCCGATCTCGGTCTAGTGAGCGCTAGCTCCATTTCTCGATATGACCTTAAGCGATGATCGCATGTGACCATGTGATTGTAGGCACATCCAAAGGTGGTTTGAATCAAACTACTTTTGTCCCCGCAATTTACCTCAAGCCTCCACGTGTCCTTTCTCCAAAATTGTGGTTTCAATTGCGGCCCGCCTTCAACTTTTTAAAGTTTGTGCATATTCAATCCTCCCAATGTGATAGGACTGTCAATCTCACGATATTGACGGTGCTTATAAATAGACGGTTCAGATTTTTCTTTCAGGATCTGTGGATCAGATCTAACCTTCCTAAATCAACAACTGTGATTTATTTCGTGATCCTGGCTTCGGCAGTTTCAAATCTCAAACCCTGCTTTCTTCCATATGCCAATCTTTTGGATTCGATGATCTGTGGACACCTGTCCTTATCAATCGACGACTCTTCCTCTACTTCAGGAATTTGATATTTCAACCAGATCAACGGTTATGTGGCTCCTTTCTCGATCAAGGGTCGAGATCTCCTTCGGGTCTCTGGACTTCTGAAATCTCAAGTCTCAAACTTTACTTCCCCTCAAATTATGTGGATAACTACCATGTGTCCTCTTGGATTAGACAGTTGAGGCTTACTTCGGGTCTTTACCTGGAGTCCACATGATTATTCCACATCTTTTCTAGATTAGACAACCCAGATTTACTTTGGACGATCTGACACTTGAGATCTTCTTCGAACGATCTGATGACTGATATCTACTTTGGATGATCCGATGGTCAAGAATTTATTTCGTCTTTTTGGGTCTCCGAGCTTCAGGAATTTCAAAACTCAAATTGATGCTCTGGATCAGACGACCCAGATTCACTTCGGACGATCTGACGCTTGAGATCTTCTTCGGATGATCTGATGACTAAGCTCTACTTCAGATGATCCGGTGGTCGAGAATGTATTTCGGCTCTCCATCTCTCCGAGCTTCGGGTCCTTCAAATCTCAAATGGAAATTCTTGAAGTGATTTCTTCGGAGCATAACCTCCTCATAAATTTAGGCTCGAAAGAGAATGATGTTCATTTGATCAAGATCTTGGATCAACAACTTGATCTATCTGTGATGCAGCTTTGCCTTGGATTAAATCCAATGGCTCTCCATCTTTTCTTATCCTATCCTTCCACTTAATTTGATCTGATGGTTGACGGAGATTCGGATAATTGAATTCTCAAACCTTGTGCCCCATTTATCCTATCCTTCACTTAGTTTGATCCAATGACTGATGGATATTCGGGTGATCGAATTCTCAATCATTTTTCCCTGCTTATCCTATCCTTCCATTAATTCAATCTGACGGCTGACAGAAACTCGAATGATTGAGATCTTAGATATTTCAACTTATCCTGTCCTTCCACTCAAAAGTGATCCAACGACTATCGGGTATTTGAGTATTCGAATTCTCAACGACTCTGGTTTGTCATGTGGAGATTTTGATCCTGATCACGTTTATGTACTACGCTTTCCCTTATGAGATTTGATCTCTGCATATTGTTTGCTTCTCCTCTTGAGATTATGTTTTTCATGTTTGCCATCGTCGTTGTTGTTCTTTCCATCAATGAAAAGCACACTCTTCTCGTAAAACATGCCAACAGAGTGTAGCATTACTTATGGACATGACACAAAAGTATGGTGACACTTCATCAATTGCATTGGGATGGATTGCAGATGAGGGAAATGGACCAACCAACCATCACCCTTCACCTTCCAACTAGACATAGCACATTGGCTTGCTATCTTGACAAGAGGCATTGAGTCCAATGGGGCACCTTGAGGAGGTTCCTTAGGGAAAATTGTTGAGAATGTAGTGGGCGACTTGATAGATTGGAGGAAACAAAGAGTTGTGGATGTGACGAGATTACGGACAAAAACGAATGTTTGAACGTGAAGATGTGAGTTCTTGAGACAGAGGCACGATGATAGGATTAGCTACCAAATCAACCAAAGTCACATGGGGATCCAATGCATAGAAGCATGGGAATACATGCCAAAGTGTGGAAGAAAAAAAAGTCAAAAGGAAATGACACTTCATAGATTCATGAAACTTCCTAAGGGGAGTTTACATTGACAACAACAATTGAGGAAGCAATAGTCGTTGAGTGGTGATGAGATCCAAAGATGGGAAGAGACGCCATGGAAGTTGACAGAAGTTGACAGAAGTTTCCAAAGATGAAAACAACTTGGAATGGGGAAGGATGTAAGGGTCTCCCATGACACCCACCAAGCGCGTGCGCTCCTTGGGAAGATTCAATAATAGATGGACAAAGAGCACAAGGAGGGGAGTGGTTAGTTGGGAAAACAAATACATTTAGGTGTGGGAGGGAGCACCTTGGGTGCATGATGGTGACGTGTGACACCAAGGGGGCACACACCTTACTTGCCTTAGAATGATTGATGAAGACTTGGGTTGCGTTTGGGAAAGGGCGAGGAAACTTGAGAGCATGCCTACTAAGTGGACTCATCTGCCTTTGGCAACATGGGCGTGCCAAAGAGGTTGGATGACCCCATTGACACTCTCATGAGGAGTCACGATGATCGACATGAAGAGTGCACAAGGCAAAGGGCGTGTGCCTAAGGATGGGGCACATCAGTCCAAGAGACAAACAATTGATGGGTGCATGGGCTTTGGATGGGTGCACTGGGGCCACGAAAGGGCACAGCGATTTGGTTAAGTGTGGGTTCGCGAAAGGGCATGACACCCCCAAGATAAGCATCGTTTCACACAAGTGACTCTTATAGCTCTTATAGGAGCAAGGGTGCACCACCAAGAGGAGGCATAGCATATTTTGACAAGATATTTGGAGAGTAAATTTGAGGCAAATCTGCGGTAACGAATTGAGACAAAGTTGTCAAGATGGAAGAAAAGTGGCTAAGAGTTGGATGTTTTTGGGGCTTTTGGGGAAGTCTAAAAATGTAGGTCTATAGAGGCATGTGTGAGGCATAAACGGAATATGTGTTAGCTTGGTGAAAGTCTACGAAAACAAAATGACAACAAGCCTATGGTTGTGGGCACATTTGAGGTGTGTCGCAGGCAATTGTGAAGATGGTTGTGGTAGAGAGTCTTGCGGTGACACTAACATATATTTTCTTGAGTGTCTTGGTGAGGTGAGGTGAGTCGTTTGACTATGCTCTGTTGTAAACCAAACCATTAGTGCTCATTGTAATTGTTTCACAATAACATAGACTTAGTCGAGTATTAGGTATGGTTTGTGCCACCTGACCTTTTTTTGTGTTTGTCTTTGTTTTTGTTCCGCAATTGTTCTCTTCAATGCTCATGTTCATGGATGCATTCTTAAATAAGACTAAGTGTTAAGCTTTGTTAACAATTGTCTAAGTAAGCAAGAGTTGCACTACAGTAGGAATGTGACTCGCCGATAACGTAGAATGGAGTATGGGTATGCTCTAGGTGAAGAGGCATATTCCAGACGAAGTATTTTTGGTGTGCCAAGCAACCAAGTGAGAACCATCACAATGTGACACACCCTCAAGAAACAAAGGATCATAAGATTCATTCAAGTGTCTTGTTAGATTGTGACACCATTATTAATAAGTATCAACCCCCAATAAACCTGATTTAATAAAGATGACCCTTTTTTCAATGATTACCCTTAATAAACTTTAGTAAAAAATAACCGTATACATTTTTTACTTTTGACTGTGACTAAATAATGTAAAACCTTACATTATTTTACTAACTCTCAAATATTTAAAATATAAAAATTAAAGTAAGGCCTTCACACATAATTCCACCGAGACTTTATAAGTTTCAACTTGATCATTATCAATATTTTTGGTTTTGATGAAAACTCTATATGCATAAAAGTCTTGCATGCCATTAAAAAACATAAAAAAAAATAATAAACCTGATTTAATAAAGATGATCCTTTTAAATTCAATGATTATCCTTAATAAACTTTATTAAAAAATAAATTTATACATTTTTTACTTTTGACTTTGACTAAATAATGTAAAACCTTATATTATTTTACTAACTCTCAAATATTTAAAATATAGAAGTTAAAGTAAGGCCTTCACACATAATTCCACCGAGACTTTATAAGTTTCAACTTAATCACTATCAATATTTTTGGTTTTGATGAAAACTCTATGCATAGAAGTCTTGCATGCCATTAAAAAAAAAAGAGTTGATAATAATTCCATTCAAATTTGACCATTGTTTCGAATGAGTTGTTTTTCCACCCTTTTCAAGTAAATGGCGTTGCATTTCCCTATCAGATCTAAGAAGAAAATGACGTATATAACATTGAATTGAATAAATTATGTTTGTATGTTTTATTTCTAAATTTTTTTATATTTATTAATTGACATCGAGAAAGTTTGAGACCATGTTACTGGCTGAAAGTTTGTCACCATGTGGCTTTGACAACCAATCGCTGTCAAAGCCATATCCAAACCCGACAAACCCGCCATTGTAAAGCGTGGGGTCTAGTTACCCATCCGGTCACCATGGTACGGCAAGGGTTGACTTAGTTAATGGCGTGGGTTGACCCTGGCCTACAGTGTGTTGGAAAATTGTGAGTGCGTGAGTAGTTAAGAAACGATTATGACATATGAAGACTTCAGAGTCCATTCCTCGCCTAGAATTGAATGAATCATGTTGTATTTTTTAATAGTTTAAATGTTTTATTTTTTGGGGTTTTCTGGTTATTTTTTCTGTTGAATTTTGGTGATAAATGGTTGGATCTACAGATTTGAGTGGCTAAATTTGTATAATCTTAGTGACCCAGGGTTTTTGAACACGCTGAATCCATTTATACATTCAAAAAGACAATTTAAACAAAAAAAA
>SNQJ01S0210373.1:0-15998 GCA_010110895.2 Picea sitchensis
AAGGACACAATACACCTTGAGCATGCAGTGAGTGCAGCTTCGTGATTTCAGTCTAGTCGAGCCACTGGTGGAGGGTATCAACCATGCCAAGTTCAGGGAAGGCCAGGTCGAGCAATATGGACGTCTTGGCATCCACGAGCATGCAAGTCGAGGCGAGATCTATGCATATTCAATTCAGTCGTATGAGTCTAGAAATCTCACCGATCGAGTCGATCTTGGAGAGTAGAGGCCATCCAAGTCGAACCAGCTGAGTCGATTAAGAATCCCATGCTAGTAAGTACACCAATAGCAAGTCAGTTCGAGCCGTGAACCATCTTTTAGTTGACGACAGGGAGAGGCAGGTAGAATCTCCTTTCAACTTCGATAAGTGAGCAACAAGTTGAGGTTTTCGACCATTCAAGTCGAGTAGAAAAAGGCCAGGTGGACTCTGGTTCAGTAAGAAGTCGGGCCAGAACCAAATCATAGATCTGTGAAGTCGAAGTCGAAGGCAGATAGCTTCCAAGTCGACGGACCAACTCAAGTCGGTTTGGGTGCAACAAGAAGCTTGTGCCAGTCGGTTCAACAGACCTGCAATAAAGTGAGGTCGATACAATATTTTGTCGAGTAAACTTCCGCTCAGTTTGGGCGACGTCCAAACAAACTCTAGTCGGATAATCAGAGCCTCCAACTACTGATCGACGAAACTCAAGAAACCCTATCCAGAGAGATCATGATAAGAATTATGGGGAGAACCCTGTAGATATCAATCTCATATGGGTGGATTTTTCAAATGCTTGATAACCCATATCAAGCAATTGACAATTCTTTATTCGAAAAGAACAAATTTGAAATTTATAACATGGATTCAACATTGTCTCATTTGAATCTGAGTCTTTCTTAGATCTGATACCATGTTGGGATAGGTATTGAACGTAGAGGACAACATAAGATACAGTGGTGATATCGAAAGACACCGTAGCACTAAAGCATGATATGCTCAATGAAATTGAGAGTAGATCTCCCAAGATGATCTAACAATCTGAGATGATCAATTATAAAAAATGATAGATTGATTACTAAGATCGTCTATAAATAGGTTTGGTCATGGACCAGATCGTCTATAAATAGGTTTGGTCATGGACCAAACTCAACAAATTCTAGTGAAGGTGGTTGCACTTGTCCATTAAACATGGATAAGAATCCATAAGTGGACATGGTTAACCGAGGGTTTAGTCGGTCGTCGACCCAAACAATATGACAAGGTGAGGTTACAAAGGAACCACATGTTCCAACATACATAACTAAGTATGCATCATATGGAAGTGTTGAAAGAAACAAGGCTCGATTAATTTTCAAAGGGTTCTCTCAAGTTGAAGGAATAGACTATAATGAAACATTTTCCCTTGTAAAATGAATTGCATCCACCTTGTTCTATCCCTTGCAGCCTCACATAAATGGGAGGTCCATCAAATGGATGTCAATTATGCGTTCTTGCATGGGGATTTTCAAGAAGAAATCTACATGGAACAACCTCTTGGCTATGTCCAGACTAACTCCATCCTTGTTTTCTACCTTAAGAAATCTCTTTATGGTATTAAGCAATCTCCTCGAGCTTGGTATGCCAAAATGGACAACTTTCTTCTTGATACCAAAGTTTTTAGATGTCGTTCTAACCCTAATTTCTATACCACGAAAGTAAGAAGCCATCTCATAATCCATGTTATTTATGTTGATGATCTTATCATCACTGGTAGTGACCCTAAACTTTTAAACTATGTGAAAAACAACCTTAAGAAGAAATTTGAAATGACCCACTTAGGATATTTGCAATATTTCCTTGGCCTCCAAGTTTTGCAAACCAAGGAGGGAATTTTTCTTTCGTAGTATAAGTATGCTTGTGACCTTCTTCATTGCTTTCACATGGAAGATTTAAAACCAACCCCTTTTCTCTTCTAGTGTGGAGTCAAACTTGTTTCCACATGTACTTCTCCTAAAGTTGATGCCACTTTGTATCGTCAGTTAGTTCGTAGCCTCTTATACTTGACTCATACCCATCCTGATCTTTCCTTTGTTTTTGGTATTGTTTCCCGGTATATGCAAACACCCCATGAAAGCCATTGGAAAGTAGCTAAAATAATACTTCAGTATGTCCAGGGTACATTTCAGATCACGATACATTACAATTCAGGGGGGACTCGTTTATTGGTTGGTTTCATTGATTCAGATTCAGTCGGCAACCCTGATGATCGAAAGTCTACTGTAGGTTATATTTTCGACCTTGGTTTAGGACCTGTCACTTGGGTCTGTAAGAAACAACATAATATTTCTCTTTCTTCAGTGGAAGTAGAGTACCGAGTTATGGTTAATGCAAGTCAAGAAGCCTTGTGGCTTTGAAAGATCATTTCTGAGTTTGGATTCCAACATCAGCATTCGACCACCCTCTAGTGCGACAATCAAAGTGACATCAAGCTCGTTAAAGATCCAATTCAACATCAATGCAAAAAACACATCGAGCTACACATGCACTTCATCAGAAATATCATTCATAATCGAGTTATTGAAGTGCTCTTTTTCCCTACAGAATATCAAGTTGCAAACATTTTCACAAAGTCTCTTATAGAAGAGAAGTTATTCAAAATTTAATCTGTGTTAGGAGTTCAGAGAGATGTCATTAAGGGGGGATAGGCTCTAATTCCTTCTTCCTTCTCCTATTGTGTCATATTTGTAAATCCTTCAATCCTATCCCAAGTTATTCTTAAGGGGGAATGTTAGGATATTTAGACACTTAGGAGTTAGTTAAGATCAACTTGGTCTAATGTGTCATTAGGTAAAAAGTGTGTTTATTAGTGTGTTTCTTTAGTATGCATTTGTTTAGGTAATCTGATGGTCACGATACATTCCCGACAGAGAGTGATCTGAAGGATCATATTCTCTTTAATCTTAATGGATAAATTGATATGTGTCTTAACACCCAGTTGGTCTATGATCTCTATTTAAAGATCATGGAGAATAATTTTCTGATGATCAATTGTGAAAAACTCTTTTGTAAATCTCTTTGTAATATTTTTCTTTTTCATTAATAAATTGCTCCAAGTGGCCACGTTGGTTGGGGCCATGGATGTTTCCCGTAGGGACTTTACCATGTCAAAACATCGGTGCGTTCATCTTTAATATGGTTGTGTGATTGATAACTGAAAATGTTCATCCTCTATTAAAATACATGTGTTGTTGAGCACAAACATAACTCAAATCTCAAAGTGATCTTCCTTAAGCAAACCATTGTCTTTGTAGAGACCAAACACTCTATTAATTACCAATTTCCTCTTTAAATTTAAAAAAAAAAAATTAGAACCCTAATCCCATTCATGAATCCTCTTTAACCTAGCATGAACCCTACTCCTTTAGCAACATACTCCTCCTCTCCATGCACCACCAGCTCCAAGTGCATTGTAGCCTCCATTACACCTACAAAGTAAATGAGGGATAAATATAAAGGGTGATCAATCCTAATATATTATGTTTATGTAAATACATTATAAAGGAAATAAATACGTAGGTATTTTCTCAATATTTTGAACTAATTACCTATAGAATATAAAATTACTATTGTGTATAGGCCAAATTCTATAATAACTTAATATAGAAGATGTAACAAATTAAACTACAACTTGTATATTTTCAAAATTTCAACCTTATGAAATTACATTGTAAATGCAAAGGTGAGAAATTAAATAAATGTTATAATAATTGTATTTTGATGATGATTACTATCTACAAAGTTCAACTTTTATCTTTTGACTTTAAGGAGTTTGACTTTAAGGAGATTGATAAGTAATTAATTGATTTTTTTAACATGTTATTTTTATGGTCCAAAGGATTGGAGAGAAGTTTTATTAGATTTTTTTTTTTTTTTTCATGGGATTAAAAGATATAAAGATGGCTAGTATTACAAATATTTTTAAATCAAGATTTAAGGTGTGTATAGGCAGGGAATTTTAAGTGTGTTTTTCATCCTCCACTTTCTTAGTATCACAAAGATTGTATATTCTTTCTTCTCACGGTGTTGTAGGTTATGTTCAACACCCAAATTCATTGTTACGACTGTGAGAGTTCATTCTTATTTTGGTAATATTAATTTTCTTATTTAAGTTGACTATGATAGAAACATTCATTTGATCTTCTAAGTTGGGGTTATTGATCTCTCTATAGTTCTTTAACTTTCTCCTATTCTTTATTTCTTCATTGCACCACAATTTCTCTTTAGCTTTAGTTACGATGGTGGTTTTAATGACATCAATATTTTGTATAGTTGTCTCCCCATGTATTCTCCAATGGTTTAACAAAGAATCAACATATGTTTCTCACCTTCTCTTAAGTCTCATGTGACTTTTACTAGAATTAGAAGCAATGCTAGGAAGTCTCTTATCCTTCATGTTAATTATCTTATACTAGTACATTAGTTACTTAATCACAACATTAATCTCAATGGGAGGAATTGTGGTGGAATCCCATTGATTTCTAGCATAAGGATTGGATTGGGTGAATTGCCTTTAATTTTAAGACTATAGATTATACAATGTTTATGGGTTTTCTTGATATTCCTCCAAGTTTCTTCATAGATGTTACAACCCTAAAATTCACATCCATATAAGATAATTTTAGTAGCTCAAGCGTGCCAAAGAGGGATTTATTTTTTCCAAGAACTGAAACTTTGTTGCTTGCAGTGATTCTAAAGATCAAAATAGACTTTCCATTCTCAATTAATCCTTTGATAAACATCATATTTACAATTAAGTTTATGATGAAGGTAACTCCAAGATACTTCATGAATTAACTTCCTCTATGTTGTTATTGTCATACATGCCCAAAATTAGGTTGACTGGTGTTCTTGGATTTTATTATCATAAAAAAATTTCTTATTAGTATTTATTGACATATTGGAGCTAGAACATAAATCTTCAAGAAATATAATTAGTTACTTGTCAATATCATAGGGGAACCTCAAAAAAGAATAATATCGTTAATGTAAAGAAGGATAATGACTATCCCAACCAAGGTAGTGTCAACTACAATTTGGTTCTTCTAAACATACCTATAAGTTTTCAATATAAACAAGAAAAAGGGTAGGGGGCAAAGGACAACCTTTTTCAATCCATATATTGCAATTAATTTCTTTTGATCAACCCTCATTATTATTGAATGCACCCATTAATCTCTTCCATAGGTTATTTCTAGCCACCATATCAAAATCTTTCCTAGAGTCAATGAAGCAAGAAAGGAGATTGGTTTTTTTATTTCAATATCCCTCTTTAATA
Organism: Picea sitchensis; assembly: GCA_010110895.2. NCBI lineage: Eukaryota > Viridiplantae > Streptophyta > Pinopsida > Pinales > Pinaceae > Picea > Picea sitchensis. Next base: position 5,295 of record SNQJ01S0210373.1, read on the forward strand.
ATTCTAAGAGTAAGTCCTTGGATGGGGTGCTACTTGGTGATCATGCATACAATCATGCCATCGCAGACAACCACCGCCTTCCTCTGTTTCTTCCTCCTGATGTCGAGCATTAATGCAGAGGATTTGGGGGTGTGCCTAGACTGTATGGGAAACTTAATGCACAGGTTTGGCATGGCATCATATCACATATGCCCAGGTACATGGAAGTTGAGTGATGTCAACTTAGGCTTAATGGTACTTTCCATGTCTGGAACCAGAAATCTTGCAGTGTTTATGTTTGAGGTTTGTTCATTGTATCTCATTTTGGTTTTGTTTGTAGCTCCCCCGTCTCTCCCAATGTTGTTCTTGGCTTCTTGTCCTCTGATTCAATTTCCTCCCTCACCTCGACTCTTTGGATTCTTCACTGTAGTCATGCCGAGAGAGAGAGAGAGAGAGAGAGAGAGAGAGAGAGAGAGAGAGAGAGAGGCAAGCCAAAGCGTGGCCCAACCTACTATAGCTTCCTAGCCAAACACACTTTCCCTACTCCTTCCTTTGCTTTGTCACATTACCTTGTTCCTCCCTTAGTTGTGTTGCCCTCCATTGCTTAGAATTTGGATGAGAATGATTGGGGTCCAGTCTTCTTTGAGGAGGAAGTCCCTCCGGTTCATCCCCAGATTATTGTGAAATCTTTAGCAAAAGCTCCTGTGAGTGCTCAGAATCTCTCAGTCCCCTTCACTCAAGCGAGAGGTAATTCTCCTGCCCATGTGCCATAAGAGAATTGGAGTTGCTTTGTTCTTAAGGAGGTGGCTCCCATGATAATTGAAGTGGTTCTGGAAGTTGTAGGTCTAAATATAGTGGTTACTTGGAATGAGGAAGCGATGTCGGAGTTGAATCCCCAGTAGGGCTTCTCCGAGGAGAAATTGCAACTCATTTTCAAATTGCACCAAGATGTTGCAGACCAATTTTACTTCCAGGAGATCCTCAGTCGTCGGTTGGATGTTTTCTTCGACTCTTTCTCAAGCAAGCCTGTGAAGCAGAGATGCCCAACTTGTTGTCTACCATTCACCTTCACTCTGGCTTGGCCACATTCTCCACCAGACGATGGGGGTCAAGGCACTTCCGGTGTATGAATTTCTCTTGTTTTTATTTTATTTTTGTTAATGCTAGGAACATAACAATATGGGCTTCAGGCCTTCTTCGTGGTATCTTTTGTACATCTTAGTTTTGACAATTAGCACCGTCATGGACACCTTTTCTAAGGCCGGGGTTCAGCTCTAGTTTTCATCTTTTGACAAGAACAGACTACAAGATCCTTAATATGTATATATTTTCTGAACTTCTAAAATAATACAACTTTTTATTAAAAAAAATTTATAAGAGTAAGTAAGTGATCCATAATATATAAATGATAGCATCTAACTCCAATTTCATCTTTAGCTCTCTTTGATGAAGTTCTAACATAAAATAATCTTACTTTGTAAAAGAATTTTATATAACTTAAATTAAACAAGACTAATTATAATGATTTTATAATTTCAAAAAATCATTTTATTAAGATTTTAAAAAATAAAAATAAAATAATATCTATTTAGAGAAATCACATTTGACTACTACAATTAAAAATTTATGAATTTGAGATAAATAAATAAATTCCAATTTTTATAAGCTCTTCTTAAACATTTTTAACTTTCCCTTCTACTAAAAAGTCAACTTCAATGTCACACAATGTAAAAACCTCTTGCATTATAATAAAGTTTAATGTTGACATACTCAATGTCACACAATGTAAAAACCTCTTCACTATAATAAATTTTAATGTTGTCAACATTAGGGAATTTATAAATATTTTCAAGGTACTAGTTACTAGAAATCATATATTTAAAAAAATTACAACCTTGTAAAATATTTATTAAATACAAAAATGTGTAATAAAATATAAAATTCCGAGAACAATAGTATAATTTATTTATACTTTCAAAATTTTCGACTTCTTTAATTATCTTTTAAATAAAAAATACTTATTAAAATTTAAAATTTTAAAAATAATAATGTCGTTTACTAAAAACTCATTTTACATTACGATATCGCATTTCTCTTTATTTTGCCTAGCAATATTTGGCAATAAAATATAATTTATTTAGCAATACTCGATATTCTAAGGGCGTGAGTGAAATGAAAGGAAAGTGTAATTTGGGAATACTTGACCACTAACAAATTAATAAAATTTAGGCGAGAATGTAAGACTCCCTATGATCTCAATATGTATAATTAAATAAAATAAAATATATTTAGTAGTCGTATGATTTATTCGTAAAGGCGTAGAATGAAATGAAATTTTATTTAATATTCCTATGATTTATTCATAAAGGCGTGGAATGAAATGAAAAGAAAATAAAATGTAGTTTTGGGTTACTTGGCCATTAAGAAATGAATAAAATTGAAATGGGAATATAAGACTCCTACGATCTTGATATGGTTAAGTATATATATTAAAAAATAACTATAAAAGCTCATAGAGTTAAGTTGCATCATGAATCTGGTGTACAAACTCATTTCTAAAGTCATCTCTACTCGATTAAAGCCTGTCCTGGAAAGGAATCTTGCGCCTGAACAACACGGCTTCCTTAAGGGACGAAGGATCCATGATGCCATTGGGGTGGCACATGAGTGCTTACATAGTATTTCTCAGAAAAAACAAAAAGCACTGGTCATGAAAATCGACCTCAAAAAGGCTTTTGATAGTATAGACTGGAACCTGCTTAGACTTATCCTCCTCTCGGTGGGGTTTGGGCTTCTTTTTACCAACTGGATTATGACCTGCGTTACAAGTGCAAATCTCTTGGTCCTGATCAATGGGGAAGCGTCCCGTTTCTTTAAATGTGAAAGGGGGCTCTGACAGGGATGTCCCCTGTCCCCATATCTTTTTATCCTTGTCTTGGAAGGGCTGAGTCTTCTCCTCTCGAAAAATGTTGTCGAGCACCGCTTCTCCGGTATCAAGATCACTAATATCCTCAAGATTGTCCACCTCATGTTTGTGGACGACATCCTATTGTTCTCCAAAGCTGATTTAACGGAATGGACAACACTTTTGGACACCTTACAACAATTCTGCATGGCTTCCGGTCTGTCCATTAATCCTTCCAAGACAACGGTCCATTATTGTGGTCTATCAGAGACAGATTTATCTTCTTTTCAAGGAACCTTTCCCGGCACTTTTTTGGACCTCTCCTTGGGCTTCAGATACCTGGGCTACAATCTCAAATTGGGAGCTTCCACGACATCTGATTGGACTTGGCTGGTGTCCACTTTCGAGCGGAAGATAGGCCTCTGGTTTTACAAATGGTTGTCCCTTGGGGGACGTCTCATCCTGGTTAATTGGGTACTGCAAAGCTTGGTTGTATACTGGATGTTATTGGAAAGGATTCCTGCCAAAATTCTGCATTTGCTCCGTAAACTTTCTTTTAAATTTCTTTGGAATGACTACGCAGGTTCTCGGCATTTCCACCTTTGCAAGTGGCAGACCCTCGCTAGGCCAAAGCGGGAAGGTGGATGGGGACTAAAGCATCTCTTCATTTTCAACAAGGCGTTATTGGCCTGCTTCTTTTGGAGAGCGATATCCACTGATAACCTCTGGCATAGGGTTATCAAGGCCAAATACCTTGGTTCTAAATCTCTCTCCCTTTGGCTTCGACAACCACAATTGTTACAGAGCCGGTCTTCACCCTTTTGGAAGGGATTGATTTCATCTTCACAGGTAATCCTTCACTGGCTTCGCTGGTGTCCGGGCTCGGGAGTTGAAATTATTTTGGGCAGGGACAAAATTATTGGCCTAGACGACCTCTCGATTCTCTCCTTGCAACTCAGGTCTAGTTTGAGGTCACTGAACATACTTTCTCTTGCACATTTAAAGATTGAGACTGAGGTCTTCCCCCTTCCAGATCGCTGGCTTCATAGCAGCGATTTGGCTCTCAGAGGATCCTCTGCACTGGAACTGGATTCCTTCACGGCTTCTCTCAAATGCTCTGGACTTTCTCTCACTGATGCCCGTGATACGCTCACCTGGGTAGGGGGCGACGGGTCGGGCCTTGTTACTGCTAAGAATGTGTATGCAGCCCTCCTACCGGACAGGGAGATCGCTGCCCAGCCATTTTGGCTTTCCAAGATTTGGTCCTGGAAGCTTCCTCTAAAATACAAACTTTTCCTTTGGCTTGGGGCATGCGATAAACTCCTCACCTGGGAAATGCTTCAAAGAAAAGGCAGACACGGTCCAGGTTTTTGTGTGCTGTGCAGAGCAGCCTCAGAAACTACCTCCCACCTGTTTATACATTGCACCTTTGCTCAAAAAATCTGGCTTCACATCATACAGCATTTCTCACTGACCAATCATTGGACTGGTGCTACTTTTAACGAGTTCTTTGCCTCCTGGACCCTGGACAAGGCCGCGCCTCCTTCTCTGGCAGTATATGTCTGCTGGCATATATGGTTAGAGCGAAATAAGACGCTCTTTGAGGATACTTCCCCTTCACTTCGGGTTGTCTGCTACAGAATACATTCTACCTTCCACTGGCAACAGTCTCTTCACAAGACTATCCTTTACAATACAGTAAACTTCTCTTTTCCTCCAGGCCACTCTGTGTCGTTTTTCGATGGAGCGGCCTCTTCTACAGGATTATGTTGTGGTGCGGGAGGCATTTTCAAGACTCACCCGGAGCGGACAACCAGTTGGTATCTTTGTTGTGGCAGGGGTACAAATTCAAAGGCCGAGTTGCTTGGCCTATGGGAGACTCTACTACTCGCTTCTAAGTGGTCACTTGATCACTTACTAGTCTTTGGCGATTCCAAAGTCATCATTGACTGGATTAATCGCAAGTGTGCTCTCCATTCAAGTCACGTGGAAGGCTGGAAACTTAAAACTCAACTGCTGGCTAGCTCTTTCTCGGACATCACATTCTGCCACCTCCACAGAGCTTTCAATTCGGCAGCGGATGCTCTCTCCAAGAGAGCTCTCAGTCAGGTGGTGGGCAAACTCTCCATATTTCACTGTGATAGAGGCCAGGAGAGCCCGACCACCCATCTAAACCTCTTTGAATTATAGCCGACTCTCTGTTCTGGTGCGCTTTGAGTGCATTTATCCACAAGCTTCTGTTGATGTCCTGGACATGGTGGATCGGCATTGACTGTGGGGATCGGCTGCCCTGTTTGAACGCTGTTTTGCGTTTTGCTGTTTTTACAATCATCTCTCTGTGGTCGTGGGAGTGGTCTACTTGCTCCCTCTCGGGTCCTCTCTCTCTGACGACGGGTGGAAGGTGGATGGCCATTTTCCATATTGATTTCTCTTTCAACAGGTGGATTCCGATCTCACGGTATTGCAAGTAGACTGGGATTGTAATGGATCTGTCACTCCGGGCCAACCCTTCCCCCACGGTCTCTTCTGCACTGATTGGTTTCTTCATTCCATGTGGTCTGATTATCTGGCAGCTGTTTTGTAAACGATTTTATACACTATATAAAATAGAGCTAATTTCTTATGGGAAAAAAAGTTGCATCATGAAGAAAATCAGTCGGTCAGAAATGGTATGATTTTTTTATGCCCTCGAATAAAGTTCGCCCTAGCAATTGGGGAGAAAAATAAATGCACTAATTCCATTTAATTTGAAGTGATATTTCAAATGCTAATGATTAAAGCAAAACCACTTGGGTTTAAACTTCAATGCACTTTAAGAATAAGTTGCAATTTGCAATCATGTCAAGTTTAGAAAATGGAATTTTGAAAGGATTATGGTGATGTAACATTTATATAAAGTTAACAAGTTGTATTTGTAACTAACATATCATATTATAAGTAAAGATGTTTATCCCTGTTTTTTTTTTTTAGAGATGTTTCAATATGATAGTTGTATGTATTTTAGAATTGTAATTTTATAAAAGTAGAGTATGATATGGAGCTTGAGAAATCCAAAACAAAAAAAATAGAAAGGATATCATTATGCACAAATATCCTAAAATGGAAAATAGTTATTAATGTACTTATCATATGTATCACACACTCGTGAATTAGTTTTAAGCACCTTTGTATGTATATTTTGACACAAAATATAAGTACGATGGACTAATAATTGTTAATTTTAAACACAAACCACTTTGCTTTGAGTAATTTGAAAACAACTTTGTACGTATATTTTGACACAAAGTATAAGTATAATGGACTAATAATTATCAATTTTAAACACAAATGACCTTGCTTTGAGAAATTTGAAAGATGTTGCAACACATTAATGCCAATAATACCTTGTTTTTATGCCAATCTTTGCTCCAAAAATGTCGAGCTAAGTTTGATTTTCATGTTAAATAATTAAAGGCAAGTTGTAATTTATAACTTGTACCATATTTGACAGAATTTCTCACTATATCCAAGAAGGATTCGTAGATGTCGATATACACCACTTTAATATTTGAAACTGAGCTTTGAGGTTAGCGATGGTTGCTTCCAATTTCTTGTTGTAGCCCAATGCCACTTGGTTCAATTCAACGATACAACCATCCAGTTTGGACATCCCATGAAGCATGTTTTGCTCATGCATGCATCCTTGAAGTGTCATACCATAGATACCAAATTTGCAGGCACCTAAGTTGTATATATCCTGAATTATGTGATTACAATTTGCAAGTAAGATGGAAACATTTAGTTCAATCGTCATTTAGATTCGAGCATTTATATCATGTTAACAAAACAAATAAAGATATCTTGAACGAGAAACCACAATTTCAAACTTTACAAAATCCATATCCTTAGAGTCATAAGCATCTTTCAACTTTGAAATAAATACACATATTTAAGCTTTACACTATTAAATATTAGTGAACCAAAATATAAATGATGATATTTTCACTACATTGGCATGGATTTATTTAAACCCCTAGACCCTAGATGTCTTGAATCAAAGTTAAATATGTTTTTTACTACAATAGCATATATTTTTTCATAGTAAAAAGGGTTACAAACACACGTAGTATCTCGACTTCCAAACACATAGATTTGTTAAGATGCATCAAAAGTATTGTGGAGAAATGTGAAATAGGGAGAATATAAGCTCATTCTTTATACAAAATAAATGCAAATGAATTTAATTGTGAAGTTGAAAATATTTTGTTATCTTGTTTTGGGTTTAGGTTTATTACAAGAATTTTGAAAGAAAATTGAGAGAGTTGATAAACTATTTTTGTTTGAAAAATTAGATAGAAAAAATATAGTTTGTGTTAACATTGTGTCATTATAGTCGTAAGCATTATGACAATTGAGGGAACAAGGAATGTGAAAAGTAGGTTACACTTTCTTATAATTGACTTTTGTAAATGATATTGTGTTATTGACAATGAAAAAATAATATATATTCCAATTGATTAGTAGGTTACACTTTCTTATAATCTACTTACATAGATGATAGTATTTTATTAGTAATGAAAAAAGATAGTATTTATAACAATTTGATGTTCTAAATTTATTGAAACATACAAGCTAGGCCAAAAATCCTAAAATTTAGGTTTTTTTTAGCTAAAATAAAGACAATTCATTAAATGAAACTAAAGTGATAGTTAAAACATGAAGTACTATCAAATCAATGAAGTAGTAAAGCATGAGGGAATGGAGTACAAATAGATTAAAATAATAATATCTTTTACATCAAGAATGTATTAAAAGAATGATATCTCTTATATCGAGAATGATCACATTAATGATAAATTAAAGTGATGGCTAAGTGGCACTTGTAGGGATTTTTTAATTTTTAATATTTTTAATTAAATATTTTAATCCAAAAGTATCCATTAAAACCACATAAAAAATAGTCATATCAGTGTATTCAACCAATAGAAAATTAAGAATTTCAAATTCTATAAAATAAAAAATATTTTTTATTTAAAAAAAATAAAATTTAATAAAAGAAAAATTGAAAACTTTAAAAATTTGTATGCAATTACATGCAACTAATGCAACTAATTAAAAGTAAAAAAAAAACTGACTCATAAACAATTACAATATACACTACCTAAACAAATATAANTATATATATTATTTTTACAATGTAGTAATCTAGTAATATTATATAAATTACAATTTTTTTTAAAGAAATTTGCATGTATTTGCATTTAAATTTATTTAAATTTTAACATCAATCATATCATATATATGATTAAAAAAAGCTTTACTCTCATGTGATCAAGTTTAGATCATCATGATCCATGAAACTTTTTTAAACATTGAATACTCATAAGGTTCATTATTACCCACAATGTAGGCCATAAACACCTTATATTCATTTGCTCAAAACACTTCATTTGTATTGTTGTTTTCTTATAATGGCACAAAGAAAGAATTTGTTAATGAACATAGAAATAACATCACTTCTTATAATGGCACAAAGAGTTTGTCAATGAACATAGAAATAACATCACTTCCTTTAAGATTGTACATTTGTGTGTGCCAATATAGTTAGCTATAACATATTCTTGTCTCAACAAACCTTATACATGGTAATGTGGACAAACCAAACCGTAAAAAATGATGTGTATAAAAGGAAAATGATCTAAGCAAATTATTGTGCAACACTAAAATTTATGGGTTAAACCATTTACTCCACTTCACATCAATATTTATAGTCTTTTCTTAAAAACATCATATGCATAAAAGTACACCTTTAACTTAAGATAATGATTGGTGAGTCAAAGTGTACATTTTAATAAAATCATTCTATAATTTAATATTTTTTAGTAAAATAAAAATTGAAAAATTACACATATTTCTTATGTTTTATTTTAATTTGACATCAATCACTCCACATAAAAAATGTCCATTTATAATAAAGAAAAATGAAAAAACATACCAAAATATAGATAAATCAAAATTTGCTATACCAAATTTCAATAAAAAATTATTACCAAAATCTATTTGTTTCACAGTTTTAACCTTTTTAATTTACAAATTAACCATATTCATCATAACTTTCTAGATAAACCACACTCTATTAAGTGCTCCAAACGAAATTAAAATATAGTATTTTTATAAACCATTCATCCCCAAAAAAAATTATTATGTTCATTTAAAAATAGATAAATCAAAATTTGTTATACCAAATTTCAATAAAAAATTATTACCAAAATCTATTTGTTTCATAGTTTTAACCTTTCTAATTTACAAATTGACCATATTCATCATAACTTTCTAGATAAACCACACTCTATTAAGTGCTCCAAAAGAAATTAAAATATAGTATTTTTATAATAAAAAAAGATGTATTATGTTAATTTAAAAATAGATACATTTCATACATTAACAATCCATTCCCAACCATCCCATAATGGTCTTCCAAAGTTGTCGAAGGACTTTACAAGAAAAAAAAAATCCAACAGAAAGGATAAATATATATACAAAGGAGTTTCACTTACGTTCATCACAAGCATGATCGACCAAAGTTGTCCGAAATATCAAAGAGATCTTAAATGGCAAAGTCCATACAACACCATGTAAGAAATCATAGAGTGTCCATAATAGTCCATAATTACATCATTAAAATAAAATAAGATGAGCTTCAAGCTAATCTAACAATAGTAACATAAGGGACATCTTCATAATGTAGTGGAAATACCATTAGGAAAAAGAGATTAAACATGAATTTTCCGGATAGATCCTAGAGAGTGGCCTTCCCTTGATTCCAACTTTAACCAAGTACCAATAGGCAATGACAAGCCGACTTTAGAGACATAATTTACTTCCTTATTATTTTCTTTGAACACATGAAGAGGATAATGGAATTAAAAACAACTCAAAATAACATAACTTCCTCATAAATGGGTTTCAAGAATAAATTCAACATCTTATTTTACCCTCACGAATATGAAGGACTCTTTTTTGCAGCAAGCATTAATAATAGTTTTTTTGGTAAGTGGGAATATTGTATTATCTTCTAAGATCTTAGAAAAAGCACAAACATAGTGTCCTTATGCTTGGGCTTCCAACAAAGAAAACTAGCCCAAGCACAAGACCAGTTTTGAATGAAAGTTACCCTCAAGCGATCAAAATTATGAAACTATTTTACAAGGTTCCAGGCATGATACAAAACATATGATCCAGGTGGATATCGGTGGCCACTCACCTTTTCCAAATGGCTCAAAACGGCTTTCTGGCAATTTTGGCAATTTACTATTTTTAGCAGGTTTTAACTTCCGGGGCCATTTTGAGGGCTCAAATGAAGGTTTTTCGAGATCGAGGTTCTCAATGATAGCCGAAGGCATGATTGAGCCCCCAAAATGAATCTCCTTGACGATACCTTTCCAACGAGCTATCACACGCCTAAACGGAGATCGTATGCAAAAGTTACGACCCCGAGAAGTTGATGTACTCACTTACCCAAACAAGGCCCACATGACTTTTGGCGCTTCATCTCCTAGGGTTAGGTTTTTGGATGTTTAGGACTTTTGGCATTCATGTTTATTGTAAAAGGGCCTTCAGAGCCTCATTGTAATCATCTTCTTGCGAATGCAAGTAGCCGTCACATCTCTTCTCAGAGATAAGCTGCCACCATTCTAGCGAGTCCTTCACTCTGTATTTTTACAATCTATGTACATTTCTCTGATTAATAGAAATCGTTTATTACTGTATATCTGTGTTTATGGTTGCATCTCTAATACATTTATGTTATATTATTGAATATCTGCAATATCTTTGTGCAT
>SNQJ01S0210375.1:0-15998 GCA_010110895.2 Picea sitchensis
CATTTCTTCACCTTCATCAAGAGTCCAAGTAGGATTTTCTGGAGGCTTATTTGGTGTAGAAATTCCCTTTTTGGGTGGCATGTTGGCCAAGTATCACTTTTGAACCTTGATTTTGAGGTGGTTATGCTAGACAATATTTCTTCTGTTGTATCTCCCAAGTTTCGACCCTTCTAGGTATGAAACTTTATTTTATGTATTTGTATGATATTTCTTCTCTGCAATGCCACAAGTCTGATCAAAATTGGATGTGCCAAGTGGAATTTATGGTAACTTCCCCACAACTTACCGATTTTTGGCCTTTCCAGGAAATCTCACTTGTATAGTGTGCCCCACACAAAATAATTGATATAAAATTTTGAAAATCACACCAGAAATTCTACAGAATGTCCAAAATCCAATGCAACCAGTTCCACGCAATTTGGATACTCTAGGAAGAAGTTATGATTTTTTTACCTGAAACACCTTCTTGAGACTAGTCAATAGGACTAGTTAGATACCCTATCTTACACAGGGTGTATCTACAAATTTAAGATGACCCAGAAACTGAAATTTTTACCACAGATACCTTAATAATTTCTGTAAATATCCTCCAGAGCTCAGGGTTTGAAACATTACAGAAATTTTGTTATAGCGAAAATTCCTTAATGACTCAGTTCAGGATGATTCCAGAACCCTATCTTGTGAAGGCTGTATATCCAAAAATATAATGCCTCAGGAGCTGAATTTTGAACCCAACATACCTTGCTCTGTCTACTAAATATCCTCCAAGCCGTTCCTTCTGAAACGTTGTATAAAAAAATTTATAGAAAAAATTCCAAGGTGTCTCAGATGTAGCAGCGAAACCCCAAGACCTTGAGCTCTGATACCATATGTTAAGAACCAAATATAAATATAGCATAGAAAATACTCAGAAATGGTACTCAACACCTTGAAAAAGAGATACCACTGTGGGTGTATCTACAAATTTAAGATGACCTTAAACTGAAATTTTTACCAATGTGATACCTTAATAATTTCTCAGAATATCCTCTGTGAGTTTCGTGTGTATTTGCTCATTACAGAAATTTCTTTTATAGCTAAAATTCCTTAATGACTCGGGCCAGATGATTCCATAACCCTATCTTGTGAAGGTTGTATATCCAAAATAAATGCCTTGTGAGCTGAATTTTGGAACCCAACATACCTTGCTCTGTATACTAAATAACCTCCAAGCCAATTCCTTCCTCAAACGTTGTATGTACTTATAGAAAAAATTCCAAGGTGTCTCGATGTAGCAGCTAAACCCCAAGACCTTGAGCTCATACCATATGTTAAGAACCAAATATAAATATATAAGATAGAAAATACTCAGAAATGGTACTCAACACCTTGAAAAAGAGATAATTTCAGATAATAAGCTCTTTGAGGGTAACCTCCTTTACCCCACTTAAATGTTCAAGTACAAGATGATTCAAAATGAAAATGTCTCCTTGGTATATATAAGAGAATTAGGAGGTATAATTACAACCAATGGCCTAAAGACAACATAAATAAAATAACATTATTTCATATAATATGCCCCAATTATGAGTAATGAGCCAATATTAGGCTTAACATTTCTTTCATATTGGATAATTTCCTTCTTTGCTTATTTAGGATGCATAAAATAACAGATTTAGCTTGTATTACGCAAAACAATATCCAACAAGCATGTATAATCTAAAGGTTATGTTAAACGATAATTAAATATATGCAGTGGAAATACATTCATATACTTGTAAATGATAATTAAATTACACAATGGGAATTCATTCATACACAAACTAATAAATCACATTGCAGAGCAGTTATATTTATGAAAGATGACACCGAATGGTTGCGCATCAAGGACTTTCCACCCAACCAGCATAGACACCACTACTCCAAATATCAATAGTGTTGTCACACCTCGAAAGCAAAGGCAAGTGGAGCTAGGGCTATGAATCCATAAAGACGGTTCCAGAGTGTAATTGGGTTCCCAAACTAGTCATCTCTCAAGCTCTCACATGTTTCCCGACACCCACAACAATCCAAGTACCCAACTCTCTTCTACCCAGCCTATGCCACCTGAGAGAATGGACCTCCACCCTTCTCTGCCACACATTCCCTCAGGTAGTCCTTCTCCTTCCTGCCAGGGCTTCCAGCACAACTGGTCCAGAATCTCAATGCTGGAACTCTCAGGACTCGCAGTTGTGAGCAAAATAGGGCACAAGCCAATGCATTTCAGACATGTAGGCCCTAGGTCACGGCTGGATCACACCAGTGACCACTACAACCAACTATCCCATCGCTAAGTTCTTCAACAACTTTGTTTCCTTTTCCAAGCCAAGACATAGGTGAGGATGGGTCGATGAATGGGTCAAGGAGTGTGTAAGGGAAGAAATGAGTGTGTAAATGGGAAAACGATGAACAATTCATCAGTCGAGCCCCCCATCAGACTAGAGGCAGGTTTAAGTAACCTTTTGGGGAAAACAAGAACCTCCTGACCTTCCCCAAGAAGTTCACGTAACCGATCCCCTCCCTTAGACAAAAAGGGTAATAAGAAAAATAGGAATAAACACTTAGTCCCTCAAGCTCCTTCTCTTATGGAATCATAGCCCCCTATAACTCTAGTCCTTGTCTGTCTAGCAGCAAACGATGTATTTATTATTATTAATGATCAAAACATTACATTTCTTGGGCATGCTGGCCCTTCAATAATTGTTTGGTCACTCTAGCCTCTCAGCATTGTAACAATACATTATTTAAAATGGGGGTTCAAAATCCTGGGGTGTTACACCAGGCCACAGGAAACTATGACTGAGCCTGCTCCACGAGGAGACTTTTCGACTCCAGAGGAACCTACCATTTATGACATTGAGATAGAGACTCTCAGGCCAGCTAACCCTCTGATTACTGACTTGTTGGCGTCGATCTTAATTCAGATTGTTCCTCCCGAGGTGACACCTTCTGAGTGCTAGCTAGTCCTATGAGTGGCAATGGAAGAAAATGTTTCTACTTCACCCGGGAGTCCTCATACTCCCATTACAACTACTACCGCAGGGGGAATCCTACCTCCTCTCCCACTTTTTCTAGCCAGGACCATAGTGGTCTTGACTCCCTCAACTTCGGGAAGTGGACTGATACCGTTATCGGCTTCAACCATTGCTCCGTTTACCCAAAGTGCAACGGGCCCTCCCTTATCATATGGGATGCCCGACTTTGATTCAAACTCGGTTCTTACTTATTCTACCTTATTGACCATGGGTCTGGGGGAAGGGATCTTGAAAACTCCTGTGCAAGGGTCAACCAGGGGCGCTTATGTCCGTTTTAATGTTATCCCTTACGATGGGGGTCATATACATCCCCTATCCCCTTCGCTTGATGGTGCTTTTCAACATCCAATCAGGCCAAACACTAATTATAACTTGTTTGGTGGAGGCAGTTTAGGACCTTTGTCTTATACAATGTCGGTGCGATCTATGTCATTCTCTTTATTTGGTGCGTTTGGGAACAATTATTTTTCTTCAGCTGTTGTCTCGGCTGGGGGAAACCCCAACTTTTTCCAAAAGAACCCGGTGCAAGGTACCATTCCTTCAGAGGGAGAGACAACTGGAGTTTTCTCCACAGATGGTCTTTGGAATCCTTGGAAGAGATCAGTTCCCTTGCAAGGGATGTCGGTCGGGGGAAACCCCTTCCATGCTCAATGGAATCCTGGGCAAGGCTCCGTACCCATGCCCGTCGGATCGATTGGGGGCATCCCCTTCCAAGGTTCTTGGAACACAATGCAGGGAACAATGCCCACACAAGCTATGTCGTCCAATTTCAGGATTCAGTCGATGATACCCCAATAGACACAGTTACCTTATGCTGGTCAAGGCCACGATTTTTACCAAAACCATGGCCAACAGTCCAACGTTTCCTAGCAAATTGGTGCCATTCAAACTCTAGGACCCTTTTATCTTGTAAATATTTCACAACCAAAACTACCATTTATGTCAACGCTACATCTTCTAGACTTGTCAAGATAACTGAATGAACCAATTTGTCATGATCCACATTAGCCCCCCATGCCGACCAAGTTTCCCTCAGATATTTTGAAATTTGAAGGCAAGCATGGTGAAGATCCAGGTGATCATGTGATGAATTTTCATTTATGGTGCTCGCCAAATTCGCTGAAGGGAGACTCTGTCTAGTTGCACCTTTTTCAATGAAATCTTATCAAGGGTGCTATGAAATGGTATATTGATCTCGATCACTCGAGGTACTCTTACTTCAATGACTTGGAAATGGTATTCTCGAACCATTTCCAGTTACTTGTGAGATACGATGCCGACACCAAATTGTTGGCCAACTTTGAGCAAACCAAGCCCGACCACATATCTAATCATATCCAAGAATGGAAGTGTAGAAAGAGATTAATTAATGGCAAGGTCCCACCATCTTTCTTGCTTGAGTGGCTCCTGAAGTCTTTGGTGCCTTGTGTATCCAAGGATGTAGCGACTTCTAGAGTGTTTTTAGAAGAGGAGGCGATTATGCGATCTCAGTAGATTGAACTCATCTACTCTTAATCTGACATGCTCTATGATATTTTGCTAGATGCGTCATGGTATACTCTCGATAAGGCCAAGCAAAAGTATGGACCCCATGTCGACAATATTTTTAGCTCAGCACAAAGTAATTCCATGGACCTGTTGTTGAATCAGTTGCAACAATTGTCAATACAACAAACTATGGCCAGCTAGACTCTGAGTTCAGTTGTTCCCCCTACCCAGATGTTGGATGTACATAATGTGCATTCGACGAATCCCAAGGCCAACCAAAAACCTGAGGGAAAGAAGAAACAATGAAATAAGAAGGGTAAGGGGGATAAAAAGGCTACCAATAATGTTGGTAGGGGAAAAACGAAGAAGAAGAAGTCGAAGTATCTATGTAATCTTTGCACAGAAGATGACCCGACTCATCTGTGCCCTCGGCTTGCAGAAGATAAGAAGATATTAGAGAAGCAAGAACCTGTTGTGTTGACGAACCCTTTTCCACAAGGGAAAAACCTGTCTTAGGCTTCCACATCCACGAGCACGGAAGGGGACAATCAGGGACCCCCTACGCCTATCAATAACAACCCAGTCGCAAATATTTACATGATGAATGTCGAGGCTCATTTAACGACCAAGGACCGAGACTACGGAATGTCAAAATCTGCTAAGAAGGGAAAAGAAGCCACTAACCCACCGACTCCTCTCCAAATCGAGAAGGCGACAGGAGAAATGATGACTCACATCCCTAAAGGTGCGTTTAAGAAGGCTTCTCATAATCCAAATGCTAGGGCCACATGGAACTACTCCGTTGTAGAGGATCTGGCACAAAACCCTTGCGTGATGTTCGCTTTGGAAGTCCTCCAGATTTTCCCCTCGTAGAGAAAAGATCTATTGTCCTCCTTGGGAGCGACAGAGACTTGCAACCCAGAAGCAATCATTTTTTATCCAACCAACTTAAAACCCTGTCTTCCTTACCACGTTACTTTTCATATAGTAGTGGCTTACACCACGAAATATTTTATGAGGAAAATTTTCTGTACAGTGGTTGATGAGGGTGCCTCGACCTACGTGATGTTATTAGCATGTTGGAAGGCCATTGACTAGCCTAGGTTGTATCAATTGCCTACATTGCTTATGACGTTTTACGGTCGGTCATTTAGACCACACAAAATTATTCCTTCCTTCTCGAGAAGTTGGGAGGAAAAACCATGTGTGTCGAAGTTGAAGTGGTTGATGCACCTCTCGACTACAACCTGTTGTTAGGAAGGATTTGGACTTATGCGATGCATGCAATGGTTTCTATGGTTTTCTGGGTCTTGTGTTTTCCGCACGAAGGCTGGATTGTGACCATTGACCAGTTATCCTTCTCTCATCCTGAACCTTTATGAAGGGCTTCCATGGTCCTGATGATTGATAGTCTACAGCCCAACACTGTCAACTTAGGTGTTGGTTTGTTTCCATCGTTGATGGGAAATTTTGATTACCCATCGCCTTCTGGTGATGTAAATCTTATATCGGTTGTTCCTGACCAACCAAGGGCTGCAATTTTACAAGTGTTTTCATTTCAAACGAGCTACTTTAACGATCCGTGGAATTTACCTTCCCCATTTTCCTCAATGGAAGGGACAGGTAATCGTGGCATGTCCATGCCCTTGTCTATGGCTTAGGTTGTGTACAACATTGTCCAGCAGACTTTGGCCGACCCTGATCCAACTCCTGCATAGGAGTTAGATCCAATTCTCGAGACTATTTGGGCTCAAGGTTCTCTTGCCACTCAAGATCCTTTAGACTTGGTCTTTCCCTCTGAAGAGGCGATTCTCAAGGCATTGACTGGTCCCGACAGACCTTGGTATGATCTACATCATAGATCTTACTTCCTTCCTGAGTTAGGGAGAATAGAGGTAGGAGAATTCATTTTGACCCTGAGTGGAGATAATTTTTATCCTATCGATCCTCTGGATACGCACATAGTTTATGACAAAGATAACATGGAAAGCATTGCTACAACGATTCCAATAGATATCTCCAAAACCCCTGGCATTGTGGAGAATGTTTTCGTTGGAGCAGATTGCTCCCTCAAAGAGATTCGAACTTACACTAAGTTACTCAAAGAATTACGCGACATTTTTTCCTGGTCTTACAAGGAAATGCCAGGCATTGACCCACGAATTGTCGAGCATGAAATTACGACTTATCCTGAAGCAAAAATAGTTTGAAAGAAGCTTCCTCCAGTAAATCCTCAAAAAGTGGCAGCAATTAAGGAAGAAGTAGAAAAACTGCTCAAAGCCGGTTTTATCTACCCTGTATAGTTGATAGAATGGGTGTCAAACCCGGTTCCGATTAACAAGAAATAGGGCATGATTCGTGTGTGCATGGACTTCCATGATTTGAATAAGTCATGTCTGAAAGACAACTTTCCCACCCCATTCATCGATTATATTGTCGATGAGTTCACAGTCTGCGAGGTCTTTTCATTCATGGATGGTTTATCGGGATACAATCAAATTCAAATCAAACCCAAGAACCAACATAAAACTACTTTTATTTTTCCTTGGGGAATGTTCGCATATCGTAAGATGACTTTTGGCCTGAAAAATGCTGGAGCTACCTTTCAGCGAGCCATGCCATTTGTTTTTCACAACCTTAGACACATAGTCGATGCATATCTTGATGATATAGCATCACACTCTCTCAAGAGATATGATCATCCCGCCTATCTTCGACTAATATTTGAAAGATGTCACTGCTATCAGATTTGCTTGAATCATAACAAGTGCATTTTCTACGTGACATCAGGTCGTCTCTTAGGTTTTATTGTATCGACAACAAGGATCATGGTCAATTCTATCAATGTTGAGGTGATAGTTAAATTGCCTCCCTCGTGCACGATACCCTATCTTCAGAGCTTACAGGGGAAAGTGAATTTTCTTCGGCGTTTTGTCACGATTTATGCTGAGATCACTAAAGGTTTTATGCGTCTCTTAAAAAAATGGGTCCCATTTTGTTGGGATGAAGCTGCTCAGATCTCCTTTGAAGTGTTGAAACGTGCCTTGACATCTTCCCCTCTACTCCGGCCTCCCGATTATAACATAGGTTTATTGTTGTATTTGGCTATTGCAAAATCAACCATTGACATGGTCTTTGTTCAAGAAGATGATCTTCTCAAAGAGAACGTTATATATTACCTTAGCCAAGGCATGGTTGGACTGGAAATTAACTATTCTCACATTGAGAATCTTGCTTTGGCAGTTGTTCATGCTATCCAATGGTTCCATCACTACATTTTTCTTCACAAGACCACTGTCATTGCTGTCATCAACCCTTTCCAATATGTGTTAACACGACGGGTCATTGGCAGAAAGATTAGTAGATGGATAGTCATCTTATAGGAGTTTGAATTGGATTTTGTTTTTTCGAAATCCAAAAAGTCACTAGTCTTTGCCGAACTCATTTCGGAACTTCCGGTCGAGTTTAGTGATATCACGCCCAAAGAATCGCCTATTAAGGGAGATATTTTTCAAATTGCATCTTTTGACCCCTAGTATGGAGATATACTAGTCTATCTCCATACTTTGAAGTGCCCTTCTTCTGCTTCTCGTGATGAGATTCGATGCATTCGACATCAGGCGATAAAACTATCTTATACCGATGACACTTTGCATCGTCGAGGTGTGGATTTCATTCTTTGTCGATGCCTTATCCATGAAGAAGAAAATATCATTTTGAATTAATGCCACACTGGAGCATGTGGCGGTCATTTTTCTGGGTTGGCAACAACCCAAAATATTTTACGTGCAGGTTACTTTTGGCCCTTGTTAATCAAGGATTGTGTTGAGGTAGTAAAGAAGTACCACTCGTGCCAGATATTCTGTCAGAAGACATGGGTGCATCATGATCCTATGTTTCTTGTCATTGTTGTTGGTCCTTTCACCAAGTGGGGGATTGAATTCACTACATGTCACCCGACCTCATCCAGGGGGAATCATTACATCATCATAGCAGTAGACTGCTTCATAAAGTGGGTTGAAGCTATGCAAATGTTTAGTAATGATGGAGAAACTGTGGATTTTTTCATCTTTAATCAGGTAGTATCAAGGTTCGGTATCCCAAAGGAGATTGTCGCTGACCATGGAAGTCACTTCCAAAACAAAATGATGACTGAGTTAACGTCAAATCTCGGGTTAAAACAAGAACATTTGTCACCTTATTACCTGCAAATGAATGGTTAGGTTGAAGCTGTGAATAAGTCTCTTAAGTCTCTTCTTCAACGAACGATCAATTCTGCCAAGTCAAA
Source organism: Picea sitchensis (assembly GCA_010110895.2). Taxonomy (NCBI): domain Eukaryota; kingdom Viridiplantae; phylum Streptophyta; class Pinopsida; order Pinales; family Pinaceae; genus Picea; species Picea sitchensis. Next base: position 8,830 of record SNQJ01S0210375.1, read on the forward strand.
TTGGAATTTGATGTTATAGTCAACGCTGTAGGCCTAACGAATGTCTGTGAATACTGCCACTAGTTTTTCACCTTTTCAATTCGTATATGGGTTGGGAGCAATCTTACCTATTGAGTGTCATATTCCTTCTTTAAAGTTGGCAGTGGAATTACTGTCGAACACTTCACCGCTTGAGGAACGCCTACTATCTTGAGCATCTCGATGAGCAGCGTCGTGATGCATCCTTAACCAATGAGGCTCATAAACAACGAGTTAAGTGTCAGTACGATCGGTCCGTTCATCCTTGGATTTTCTCCGAAGGTGATCTTGTCCTGGTCTATGATCAAGACAAAGATCCCCTGGGGGTAGGCAAGTTCAAACCCATGTGGTTTGGACCATTCATTGTGAAAGAGGTCTTGAAGAAGGGCACTTACTGTCTGGTTGATTTTGAAGGAAATTCCTTGGCAGAGCCTAGAAATGGGCTCTACCTCAAGAAGTATTACTCTTAGGTTGGTAACATGGGTGACTTCTTATATATATGTATAACTTCTTATATAGTTTTTTTCCTTTTTGTTTTGTGGACGTGTAGTTATTTATGTCTTGTTTTTCACTGTGGCAGATGTTAAGTGAATCAGATGTGTATTTTGGGTTCACATATAGCGCTAGCTGACACACTCGGAGGCTTGCTTCCTCAGCTTCAGTGATTTTCACATCTAAAGGCCAGTTTCTATCTTCCAAAGGTATTTTTCTAGGCGATGCTACACAAAATGTTGTTGAATATAGTGCAGTGAAAGAATTGCTTCGTGATGCTTTGTCACATGGCATCTCTCACCTCCAAGTCTAATTAGATGTTCAGCTGGTTGTGTCCCAGTTAAATGGGGTTTACCGCGTTTATGATCCCAATTTGCAACAATGATTCCTTAGGGTACATCTCTTAGAATGTTCTTTTGATTACATTACGTATATCCATGTTCCTAGGATATTTAATCATCTAACAGATACTCTAGTTAATCAAATACTATATTGGCATATTGCACACACATAAAAATAAAAGCACACACATACACATGTAAATACATTTGTAAACAATGTTATCCATAAGACAAAAAATATGTATATATATATATATATATATATATATATATCCAAAAAGTGTCATGAGTACATAGGTGGGCATGAACGCTTCAAAATTGTTCCGTATACATCACTGGGCTTATGCCCTCAAAAAATACATATACAAAAAGTTCCCTCGACACATCAATGGTCTATATTATCTAAGAAAAGGCCTTGTTTTCCCTGCCATAGTGTACAACTGTGTTGGCCAAACGCTGGAACAACTGGACCCAAGTCCGAGGCACCCCTACTACATGAGGCTGCATAGAAGGTGGGAGATCCTTGATCTCAACCATAAGTACAACACGAGTGAGAGCAGTGAGCTTGTGCTCCACTCATCTGAGAACTCTGTCAGCCTTGTCAGCTAGGGGTCCCCCTGTAGCTGCTGGTCCTCCGAATGATGTTGGTCCTGCCTATGTTCAAGGACATCGTCGAGTCATAGAGAAGTTCGCTGGTCACACAGGCCCCACATATGTACATATTAGATACACGAGTCAGTACTCTATACACACATACAAAGGATATATATAAAAACAATTTAAAAATTAAATAAATTTAAAACGTTTGTTACCTATCTCGCCTCTCTCCTCGCCGAGAGGCACAGGCATGTCTGGATCTTTGGTGAGGTTGATCCCGACATAAGGGTAATCCTTGATCACTGGGATCTATTTTTCCCACCAGTCACATAATTTTTCATCGAAGGCCTCTATGGTCCTCCCTCCACCCTGTTGAGGCAACAATGTTTCCCACCTACAGACTGTTGGGAAGGAGGCCACATGCCCCCATACTGTCTCTCTCAGACTGAGACTGGGCACCTTCTCGAAGAAGAAGGAGAAAAAAATGGTACCGAACCCAAAGTTCTTTTTGGTATGCCACCGACGCTCTGTAAGTTGTCTCTTCATGCATATTAGCATGGTCATACTCCAGTAAAAAATGTTGGCCTCCAAACACTGAATATCACAATGCATGTGTGCTCGAGAAGCCTGGTGAAGGGCAACGTATCTTGTAATCCACACAATCAAGAGTAATATCACATGCATAGATAGGATGGTGATCTTGTGAATTGGCACCTGAGAACCTACCTTCTCAGTGTCGACCTCACAGTACATGCGAATGTAATCCTCGATGTTAAAGGGCCTTGGAGGAAACATCCTCAAGTCAACTGGTTCCCCTCTCCTCGAGAGGCTAGTCAAGAAGTATATGTCCTTTGTAGTTGGGGTCATCGATTGACCCTCTATCATAAAGGCCTTTGCATAAGGATGCCAATACTCCACAAGGGCATTGAGCATTCTAAGTTGTGCCCTCATGAACGGACATTGGAAGAACTTCCATATCCCACATTGTTTTATTGCGACGATGTCTATAGGGTGCTCTTCGATCAAGATATCAATGTCCTCATGCTCCCTCTCCCTCCAGTGAACATGCATCATGTTTCATAACAAATATGAGGAGAGTCAATACTTGTATTTAATATTTTCAAAGACTTTCAAGGTGTACGCGGGTTTTTTCGTACACAGTCACATATGCACGTGGGATGTTTTTTTCCTTCCCGAGTACATATGTGGGCTGGCCTTGGACAACCCACGTACACGCATGACTGCTCTTTTTACAAGATCACACCCCCTCAAAACCTAAAACTAATGCATAAAGAAGGTATTAAATTTCAAGTAGGAGTAATTTGTACTTACTTGGTCCAGGCAGAAGCTCGTTTCGTCCACTGAAGCTCCCAGAATCTACTCTTTTAACAAAGGGGTATTTTCTCCTTTTGGTCGATTTTCAAGTTGCAATGGTAAAAATGAGCTGTCAACTTCTATTTATAGACTTTTTTGGCCCTTTTTGACCCCCTTTGTCATTTTTCTTGGCTTGGTGATCACTTGATTCCACTTCTAAGTTTCTTATTAGTCATTCCGAAACTCTTTTTCTTTTGGTTTGGTAATTTTTGGGATGGGTCACTTTTTGGGTATCCTTCGGTAAAAGTAATTTTTCCAACTTTTTGCATATAAGTTAGGATTTCATTTCCACTTTTTGCATATCGTTTTCTTTTTCTCTTTGCCATAGGATTGACCCCACTGAAGCGCGACACAAAACCTTCATTGTTTCTCTAGAAGTGTCATAATTAGGTGGTAGATCTCACCTTTACATGGATACCCTAGGTAGATCCTTACTACATTTTAGCGTCCATGCTGTCAGTAATGACTATAAGCTTGGGAATCCCGGTTAGTCCTGTCATGATTGCAAGATAAAGCCTCATTCATTTGATGCACTATCATCCTAGGCCTTACCCTTGGGACTCCTAAATGAGCACGCTTTGTTGTCTTTCAAGCTCACTTTGAAACTTGAAAGCAACATCTAATGAGGCTGTATTTATTCTTTTCGATATCGTCTGGATTAACTGAGAAAATTAGCCCCCTGGAGTCTTCTTTAAGCCCTTTTTAGACTCTCTAAACATGAAAATATTGTCGAGCAATATTGTTGCCCTTCGTGCTCACGAAAATCAAATTTGAAGGCACATCTGTTCGATGGTAGTTTACCCTTTTTTGGGTCTGGACGGATAATTTTACGAATAAAGGTATGCTCTAGGAACTTCGGTTCAATTGAAGAGTATTCTTAGGCGTAAGTTTAACCATTTTTTGGGCATGAGGGAATAAATCTTTGAAAAAGGAACATCCTCCTTGTTTTTGGTTTATCAGTTTTTTTGGGCCTTGGAAATGACTTACGAAAAAGGAACCCCCCGGGAGTCCATAGTTAAACTCTTTTCAGACTCCCTAAAATTGAAAATATCATTGAGTGACATTGTTCTTTCACACTCATTAAATTGGTCCAGAAGAACATCTACAGGCATGAGTTTAACCCTTTTTCAAGCCTGTAGATTATAACGGAAAAAGGTATGCCTCGGGAGATTCGTCTCGCCGAGAGAGTTCTCCTCAGTTACTTTTATACCTTTTCGGGCTAAGGAGACTAAACTAAGAAAAAGGCTGAGTCAATAGTTAATCTCTTTTCAAACTCTTTAAAATTCAAAATATTGTTGAGTGATCTTGTCTTTTTCACACTCATTAAAATGGTTTTGAATAGACGTCTTTTCGATGCAATTTTAACCTTTTTTTGAACCGAATATACTATATCCAAAAAGGGTACTCCCTGGAGTCTTCTTTTATGTTTTTTCAGACTCTCTAAACGTGAAAAAACTATCGAGCGTACCTTCTCTAGGCTCATTAAAATTACATGGAAGGGGTCTCATTGTGTCTTGCTTAATCGCATTTGCAAGTCTCATCTTTGCATCTTTGGCCTAATGTTGTCTCCATGTTTCTCTCAACTGAACCTTTGAAGCATTCATTATACACAAGCCTTGTAGCACTTCTTTCTTCTGCAACCTGACACCTTGACCCATGGAGGAATTTTCCCTGAATGTCCTTTTCCTGCACATGTCTCCTTGCTCTGAGCATTAGTATGTTCCTTGCGCTTGGAACTAGTCTGCTTTCTTGCGACACGCGTTCCTCCTTTGTAACGTAGCATTATTTTATTCTTTTTCAAGCTCTTAGAAAAATGAAAAATACAAAAAAATCAAATATTCCAAAAAGAGGGGATGAAAATATTCATTATTTTTTTAGCAGCACAGAGTGTCTCCCTTGGACAAATCACGTCCTTCTATTTTTTCGTCAAGCATTGGGATCTAGTATGACCTTAGGAAGTTGTTCTTGCTACATAGAGATGTGTCCTCCTCCATTTGGTTACTCTTCCAAACACATGGAGATTTTGCGTTGCCTCTTGCATCACGAAATTATGCCAATGTCATGTTGCCTGAGTCTGATCATCATTCGTGCTTTTGTCCAAGCGAAGTTTCACTCAACCTGAGTCGACCTTTCTGTAGTTTGTCTCTTGACCTTTATGATTCAACCATCCTGAGAGTCTAGTCAAGTCCAGACTTGAAATCGATGAAGTTCTCTGCCTGATCATCGAGATCCTCATGTATTTTCCTGACGAGATGACGAAGACCTCAAGGTAGTGAGTTATACACTCCCATTTTAATCCTACCTGATTTTTGAATATATTTAAGTTGTTTCTTGAGCTATGAAGACCTCATCTCCAGCCACAGGTGTTACTAGCTTCTTGAAGATGAATACTATACTTGTATATATTTGATTGATTTTTAGATGTAGATCCGCTATGTATTTCTCATGACTACACTTTATATAGTTATATGACATGGATCTATAGTGTATTTGATTGGAAGCCATGATTTAGTTCATCCTGAGCATGGGTATGCTCGCCTCAGAGAGACAATTTTTTTTTTGCAGATGGCACCTCCCGAACTCTGGTCCCGGGCTCACTCGATTTCACACATTGGTGAAGATATTGTAATGTATTTCGGCAATCAGTTTCTCTTCTTACTTCACACATTAGGGGGCATCTTTTATAGCCCTAAAATTCCCTACTCATGCATACAAAGCATTGACCCTCTTGCTTGGATATTTTTCCAAAGCACTGTTGAGGAGATCTTCCTACAAAACCATTTTTTAGAGCATGTACGCATCCTTCACCATTAAATCCCACGTACATACGCTTGCTTCATGCTAGACAACCTGCGTACATATGCTTACTTCACACTAAACAACCTGCATATGCTTGCAAAAGTTGCAAAAAATTAAAAAGTTGTAAGGAATTCAGTGAAATTCACAGGCTATTAGAGGTTTCCCAACCAATTCACCTGCTATAGCCCGTCACCCAACCAAATAACCATCCTTTTTTCATATAAAGGGAGGTGTTGGGGTATCATTTCACATCCAAGCATAAGAACAGTGAAACTCTGCCCAATTTCACTTCCCCTCCTTGCCCAAGCTTTTGCTAGCTTTTGTGAGATATTTCCTCAGCATTCCCTCTTCAACCCCTTCTTCTTCCATTCAATCCATTCCCTTCCCTTGAGGTGATCATAAGATTGAGAGAAGAGGCCTATTGAAAGTGCACTTGAAGCATTGTAAAGAGGAGCTCAGACTAGGTTTGCGGAATGGTGGCTGACACAGATTGTAAGTTTCATTCTTTGTTTGATGAATAAAAGAATCTCTTTTCCATGTCCCAAATGATGATGTTTTGTGTATTTTATTTGATTTATTCATAGCATTTGATATCTAACCCTAACTCATGAATAGAAGTAGCATGCTTGTAGTCCTTTCTTGCCTAGTTTTGGATGAAATTCATTCTTGGGAGGAGACTTGCAATCTTTCAAACTATAGAGCATGAGGAGATCATCACCAGGCATGGGATAAAAGGTACAGTTACCAATATTCTCTCCTATTGCTTTATTTTCGTTCGTTTTGGCATGCTTGGGGTAAAGTAGAAATTAGATTGACTTTTAGATGATCATTCGCTCTGTCTATATCTTAAACCCTGGTATAGTTAAAGGGGGGGTTTTCCCGGTAGCATCCATCCCACTAAAATTGGTTAGTTTAGAATTTAAAATACTGCTTGATGGTCAATGTAAAAATAAAATTTATTTTCTAATAGATAATGCCAAAATTTTAGTAAAGCATAGATCATACCAAAAGCTTATCTTTCAATGGTTTTCTAGTTTCTTTTTGTTGTTGAGAGTTTTAGGTTGGAATAGTAAATGGGGTCATCCATCCCTTTTTCTATTAGCTATGTCAATATTTCTCTAATAGATACTACTGATGCATGTACATGGAAAACCTTATAATTACAATCGGGTAATCTTAGGATTGGAGCATTTATAATCCCTTCCTTGAGTTACTCAAAACCTTACTATCATTCCTGTGTCCATACAAACTTTGTTTCCTTTTTGAATAATTCTTCCATTAAGCGAGTGATTTTGGGATACCCTTTCACAAATTTCAAGTAGTATATTATATGCTCCAAAACATATTTGACCTTTGATGGGTTTTTGGGTACTTTGTTTCCTTTTTGAATAATTCTTCCATTAAGCGAGTGATTTTGGGATACCCTTTCACAAATTTCAAGTAGTATATTATATGCTCCAAAACATATTTGACCTTTGATGGGTTTTTGGGTGGTTCTAGATCTCTAATAAGTTTTACTTTATTGAGATCCACCATGATAACCTCTTC
>SNQJ01S0210377.1:0-15457 GCA_010110895.2 Picea sitchensis
GTATTAGTCACTAGTTTGATGCATCAAATTATCCACCATGGATTTAGGACTCTCTTTATTAGAAAAGGATAAATTAGTTAGAACTTGGGAATTTCATCTCATACCTCGATCATGTAGACATCATCAAACTGTCAATTCTCATATAAAGTAAAAACCATCCATTAGACTACATGGTACCTTACCAATACAAATGTTGGTTTATTAATGTGTCCTAGAAGCACATCCTTCATTCAATTTCTTAGTTAAATCCCCTTGAATATATAAAAACCTTTAGGTTTCTATGCCTACCACACCTCCTTGAGTCTACAACTAACATGGTCCACTCATAGAGCATTTTATTGACTCACAACCCACTCTATTTGCTAACAACTCCATAATAGAGATTATTTACTATACCAACCAAGTTATCCAAATCATCATAGACACATGGAAAATGGGTATGCACTCCTACCCATGTATATAGTGATATTGTCTTCACATGTTACATACATAGATATAGGTACATACTTGTTGACCAAAATTTGTCATCTATATTTTCCCACTCCTAATATAATAAAAAAATTGTCATCAGAAGAAGAATGGTTTTTGGATAATTATAAGTTCATTACGTAGCCTTCAGTCTCAACTTAGTCATGCATTTTCTAGAATCAAAATATGACTATGTATGCCTAAGATATTCAGACTTTTATTCAGAATTCCAACAGAGAGATTACAAAAAGAACTTTGAAAAGTGGAAAGAAGAACTTGTCTAAGTATTGTGCAACTTTCCTCTTCATTTTCTAATATTTGACTTAGTAATCTCCTCACTTAGTCATTTCTCTCACCTTTCATCTCCATCCATCTCCACAATTAACCATTTTCCTCTCTTATCCCTTCACCCTTCTTCATACTCTCATTCCATCCTTAGTCATCTTTTTATTGTCTCATTACTGTCATATCCCATTCACTTCTCATACTTAGCCATTTTTATACCTTCCATTCCTTACTCTCCTCTCTCTTACTCTCCTTTCAACACTTAACCATTTTTTCCTCTTTCAGACTACTCTCTTCCACTCTAGTCTCATACTCTCATTCCATACTTGACCATTTTTACTCTCTTCCACTCTACTCTCTTCCACTCGTTCCATACTTAGTATTTTTCCCTCTTCCACTCTACTCTCCTTCCTCACTACTCTTCTTACTCTACTCTTTGTACTTAACCATTTTTCTCATTACTCTAATATTCACTTATTCATTTCTCTCATACTTATTCTCATTTTACTTTCACTTCTCTTCTCATACTTAACCATTGTTCTCTTTTCTCTCTTCCTTACTCTCCTCTCCATACTTAACCATTTTTCTTTCTTATACTCTACTCTCTATACCACCAATTCCATACTTAGCCATTTCCACATTCACATTCATATTCATATTCTCATTTTCTTTTATTTTCCTTTTCCATATTTCAAGTAACCCCATTAATTCCTCAAATTATTTTAATATTATTTCTCTTTTCCTAAGTTTTATGGACATATATCCAAGAGACACGTGGAATCATACAACTTGTGACACATGGTAGATTATTATTGGCGGATAATTGACCAACCATATAATGACACATGGTGACATTCGAATGTTTGACTCATCAGTGCTGACTGGGCATGGGTGGAGTATAATTCTGGTCAAAATATTACTATTTAATCAATTTTCTAATGGGAGGTTGAACCCTCTTAAGATCCATATTCTTATTCTCTTTTACAGTTTCTTACTAAGTTTTCATTACACTTAGCATTATATGTAATAAAATCCCCCAATACGCCCACGCATGTGGGATACCTTTTATGACCAAAAAGTTGAATTTACAAAGGAGAAAAAATGAATTTGAGATCAAGGGCCCACATTTTCCCATGAAATTGATCGACGATGGCTGAGTCGCGATATTACAAAGGAGATAACTTGAGCTTCGGGCTATGCAATAGTGAAAACCATGTGCCAAAAAACCGCCCAACAATGGACATGAAAATATAGGTGACCTGAAAATCGAGGCAAAGAAAAGATGACACATTTCCCGAGGAAAAACAAATTCAAGGTCACTTCCCTAGAACCCACTCTCAGGGGGGATATTGCCCCCTTACACTGTCGACACAATGTAGCAGACACAAGTTCTAGTCGTGTAAATATTATAACACATACCCAACAAATATTAAAAGCATGTTGTCGTCAAAATTATCTTCAATTCATATAATCACAAGGGACGCACTGGATGTTTCAATAGTTAATACAGAAGAGGAAAATATCATACTTAAGGAGAGAGTCAAGGATTTGGAACCAAATCTCATTCCCCCACCTATATTGGCTACCCCAGTCACCTTGTTTTGGCCCTTGGTTATGGATTAAGGTAGAAAGCGAGGAAAAAGGAAGAGAAAAGATGAAGTACGAACTGCGCAGAAGACACATTGACTGAGAATGGGTCGAAGTGGCCAAATAAGTAGAAAAGAAGGAGAGAAGTAAGGGAAAATGAGTTTTTGGATGAGAATATCGAGGAGAACATATCAGCAAGGAAGATGGATCGTGGAAAACAAATAAAGAGGAAAAAGACACCAACTGATGCTTTGGAACACCTTGCAGGAAAGAAAGAAAGACAGGTTGGCGAAGCCCTGAAAACACGGGTCAAAGTGGAACTAGGTTGTAGACACCTAGGGTTTTGGTACTTAGGGTTTTGACACCTAGATTTCAGCCTAAGGTTGTCTGAGAGTCATTGTAATGTATAAATAAATATTGAGAGGAGTGAGGAAAGGTTCATTCAAGGTTGGTCATTGTTAGTTGTTATTATTGATATTGAGAGATTACTAGTGTGAAAGAAAGAAGTGTTGGGTGTGAGAGCATTCTTGTATTGTAATATATTCAACTGGGTCTGAAGATCAACCCTACAGCTGGGTGCATAGGAAGGGGAGATAGAGAAGGGAGAGAAAGAGATCTGCAAGCTAAGTGTGCAGATAGAACTATATGTTTTCACATAATATATCAAGAAACATAGTTCTGTGGATGTAGCCCTAGGGAGAGGGTGAACCATGTAAATATTGTAGTCTTTGTGGATTGATGTTGTGTTCTTTACGTTTTGTTATACTATTATTGTGTTATTGTGTTAGATCTGAGGTATAACTTGCAAAGTAGGTTTAAGCTTGGTAAATAATATCTATATGTTGTGTGCTATTGTTTTGGATCCACTTTCCATTTCCCCTGGTTGTAGACACCTGTTTCTTGCAACCCCCTATTGCTACTTTGGGTGAGATTGCATCTACTTTGCAGGTTTTTCCGAAAGGGCCAATAGTTAGGGCTTGTTGGTGCACTGTTAGAGTTGAACCCTGGGTTTGACCCTGTGCCAACAAATGGTTCCATTTCTAGGACCGGGATCTTCTTGAGGGAATGTCAAGGTGGTTTCCATCAAAGACAAAGACTCAGAAGTGGATAGAAGAACAAGAAAAGGACTTCACTGAAGCTCAAAACAAGAACCCTAGTCTTAGTATAGAGGATTGGTTGGGAAGGTATATATTTACTGATATACACGAGATTTTCTTTAGAGGAATTCATAAGGATCTATACGGGTGGTTAACTAGATTAGTAGATACCCATCTTGAGATCAGATATAGACCACCTGTGGTTTAGATGTTGGCGTTGATCAAGAAGGTTAAGAGAGTTTATAATGTCGTGTCAAGAGTAGTAGATCATTGGTTCGATAGTACTATTAGAGGGTATATCACTGAGTTTTTTATTGACAAGGTTGAGTCATATAGCCAAGAAGAGTGATATTTCTATAAGGGACCTAGAGGAAAATGTTTACACTTTTTGAAGTTGAAGATCAAGATGGTATTGCATGAGAAGAACATATTGAAAATAAAGTAATCGGTTGGATCAAAAATCCAATGTTCAAAAGTCCAGACAGTGACACAAAGGTTGGACATATGTGTAGTGGGAGAATCTTCAGAGAGTTTCCTTTGGTAAAATTATTTGAGCCGAATCATGAACCACTGGCACAGGATGAAGGATTCTATAGTGGTGAAGAAGAAGATTTATTGACCGAGGAACATTCAGGGTCTGCTAGGGCAGAGGAAGGGAAGATTGAAGAACCTCGTCGGGAAGAATCATAAACTTTAGGAACTGCACCAACTATCGAAGTAAGTACTATTTCTCCTCCTATTTTTTTAACAACGTTAAGTAACCAGAGTAGTCAGAGTTACCAGAGCACTTAGAGCAATGTTACCAACAATTTAGTACATACTCAATCAAGAAACCTATGGATATCTATGGCAGATGAGATGAGGATACATATCTTTAGAGGAGATGGATCTGAATATCCTGATCAACACTGGTTCTTATGTGAAGCTGTATGGAGTATTAAACAAGTCAATGATGAAGCAATTAAGATAGCTCAATTTAGTACTACCCTGACACTGAAATGGTACATGAAGTTTGTTAATGGAGTTGTGCAGCCTAAACCACTAAATGAGATCAAAATTGCGCTGAGTGTAGAATTCAAGAAACCTAAATCAGAGTCACAATGCATTACCGAACTAAAACAAATCAAGCAGAGAGTAGTTGAACCTGTTTGGGAGTTTGATTGGAGGTTTAAGACTTTGACAGGTCATTTGAGTTTTTATATTCCAGATGAGAAGAACAAGGAATGGTTCATTGTTTCCCTCTTACCACACGTCAGAGTTCCTCTGATGCAGTAGAAGGTTTCTTCACAGGCTGAAGCATTGGAGATCACCATGAAACTATAATCAACCCATATGGGAGAATCCAACTCAGGTATGAGTCAAATTTTGAGTCAGCTAACTAGATTATCTCTATAGGTAGAATATATGAATAAAGACAAGGGAAAGGACAAAAGAGAATACATCTGGTGTATCAGATGTAATTCAGAGGGCCATGACAAGGAACATTGTCCCCTGTTCCATGAATACTTGTCCTTTGGAGCTCTGAGCCCTTTGAAGCAGGTTACTCTACCCTGGTGAGAGGTATGTAGAAATAGACATCACCCTAGTGAATGCTATTACATGAAAAAATATGTCCAAACACCTACCAACCTTTACTGTACATTCTGTAAATATGTGGGGCATCATGAGAAGGATTGTAGGGCTTATGATCTCCTGCATGAAAGGTCAAAAGATACATATAGGATTCAAGGAGAGATTCAACAGGAAGGAAGTGCTATGCAGTTTAACTCTCCAAGAAGAGGAAAATTCAACCCTCATGGTGGATTCAGAGGAAGAGGATGAGGAGGAGGCATGGGTTGAGGTCGAGTTCAAATCATTTTCTATCACGATGCACAACCAGGACACTTGGAAAGGTACTGCTAGAACCCTTGTACCGCTTGTAGCTACTGCAACTCATTTGAACATGTTATTGAAGATTGTCCCACGTTGTTAGCCAAACTTCAAGAGAAATGAGGAGGAAACCAACAGGTACAACTAATCTCAGTAGAACCTCGCGGCGAGGATCCGATAGTCGCTATTATCACTAGAGGAGGCATTTTTACAGGAGAAGACAGGGTGACTCTAGGAAAGACTACAAAATAATCAAGGGTCAGAAAATCTACATAGAAGACACAATATTTTGATCGAAGGAAAGAAAATAAGACCTTTGAAGAGGCAAAAAGAGAATTTGGAAGAGATCAAGCTTATTCATCAAAGACACAACCAAAAGTGAGAGAATGTGGAATGCCTCTGGAATTTGATCAGTTTGCCTCGCTAGGAGAAGGAAAAGAGGTAAGAAAGCTTATGGAATTCTTATGTACTTGCATTAATTTGATTAAGTATGAAAGAGTTGTACATGAACTACAAAATTTGATCAGGCAGTATGAACTAGGAAGGATAGACCCTCTGTTGAATAGAGTAGTACATCAAGTATCTAGAAAGAGAAGGACAAATAAGGAACTACACCTTAATGCTCAGATTGGATATTATGATATAGATTATGTGGTCCTCGACTTAGGTTCAGAAGTCAACGTCATGATGAAGTAGACCTAGGCAGTGATGGGAAAACCTAAGATGATTTACTCCCCTATCAGGCTCAGGATGGCTAATCAGAAGGCAGTAAGCCCCTTTGGAATACTGGAGCATGTCCCTGTGGACATCGATGGGGTAAGAACATTTGCAGACTTCGAGGTGATTGAGATAGTTGACGATATTTGTCCTTATCCTACACTATTGGGAATTGATTGGGCTTTCAACAATTCCATTGTGGTTGATTTAAAGAAAAGAAGAATGGCATTAGAAGGTGATGGCCTTGGGGTCATTGCACCTCTAGATCCCGATGAAGGTCACAGATATACATAACCCATCAGAGAAGAAGACCGCACATATGAGCTAGAGAATATATATAAATTGACAGCAAAACAACAAGATTACATTAATCCTATAGAAAATGGGAATTTAAGCTGGTGAAGTGACAAGGCATGCTCATCAAATTCGGAAGAAGAACTGGAGAACTGGAAGAACAAAATGTATGAATTTTTTGTGCGGAGGTGTGCTATATTGACTAGGGAAGTTCGTTGGATTGGCACAAAAGTAAGTAATCTTCCCACATTTGATGGTTTAAATTAGTTAGAAACTTTCTTATTGGAGTTTGAAGAAATTGTACCAGTACAACAGAGGTTGTTGGCACTGGATGAATCCTTGAAAGAAACGCCAATGAGATGGTGGGGAAAACATAAGAATAATATCGTGAACTAGGTACAATGTCGCACTTTGATGACAATGCACTTTTTAGACCAAATCAAAGGGTGCAAAGTTTGATACACGAGTCAGATCTGTCGAAAGGACAATGTGTGAAGTTGTGAGGAATCCTGGAGAAGCATTCCTCAAGAGCAGTGGGTGCATAAATTCATTAACACTTTGGACACAATGCCTATTAATTGGTATCTTCAAGAAAAACTGCAGATTGGTACGGTATGACTCGAAAATTTGTAGCTATATTCTTATTTGAAATTCAGTACCGTACAGTAGATCAAGATTTACAAGTTGTAAGACATAAAGTATTTGAGGAGGCACCTAACCTCCCTGTTGAGAAAGAAGAGGATCAATGGACTATACCTCTTGAGAAACTGCAAGGCTATTACAATATCAATTTTGATGAAGACAATGATCCTAGGAATGTGAACATCAGAGAAACTGAATGATAGAGAGACATAGAAGGACTAGGAGTTGAACTACCTTTTATTGGACATCCAATCAAAATCAAGAAAGTTAATATTGGAACAGAGAAAGCACCTAAGCTTGCCAACGTTGGAGATTATTGGGATGATGTCACCATTGACAAGATCAAAGAACTACTGCATGAATATCAGGATTTGTTTCCAACCAAGTTCACTGACATGAAGGGAATTAAAGGTCCCATGGGAGAAATGAAGATCCCCTTAAAACTAGATGCAAGGCTAGTCAAGAAGAGACCTTACAGATTGAATCCCAAGTATAAGCAGAATGTCAAGATTGAATTAGACAGAATGCTGGAAGAAGGAATCATAGAACCTATTGAAGAGTCAGAATGAATTTTCCCTATGGTGGTCCAATATAAGAATATAGGAGAGATAAGAATCTATGTAGACTTGAGAAAGATGAATGATGCATGTTTACATGATCCATTCCCTACACTGTTTACTGACAAAGTGTTAGATAGTGTAGGAGGACAGGAAGTTTACTCTTTCACAGATGGGTTTTTAGGTTATCACTAGATTAGGATTGCTAAGGAAGATCACCATGAGACTACATTTGCAATGGAATGGGGTTCTTTCCAGTACATAGTGATGCCTTTTAGACTGAATAATGTAGCAACCATCTTTTCTAGGGTGGTGGTCGAAGCATTCAAGGAATTTTTACATAAATTTTTGGAAGCATACTTTGATGATTGGACTTTTTTTAGCTTATTGAAAAATCATATTGAATGTTTAAGACTAATGTTGGATAAGTGCAGGAAATGTTAGATTTCCCTAAACCTGAAGAAGCGTACCTTCTTTTCACCCTTTGTAGTGCTGCTAGGCCATATTGTGTGTAAGGAAGGGTTGCTGGTAGATCCTTCCAAGATTTCCATCATTGTTGATCTACCCCTTCTTACTTCGGTTAGACAACTGCGCATTGTGCTGGGACATACTGGATATGACCGAAGGTTCATAAGGGAAAATGCATAGATAACAAAATCCATGGAGAAGATTTTAAAGAAATATTGTCAGTTTCACTGGTCAGAGGAATGTCAGCAGAGCTTCGACACACTGAAACAGAAAATGGTCACTGTGCCTATTCTAGTTTTCCCAGATTGGAGTAAGGAATTCCATGTGAATGTCGATGTGTCATCTATTGCATTAGAAGCATTGTTAACACAACTAGGAGCAAGATATATTGACCATCCTCTAGCCTTTATTAGCAGGAATCTCTCTACAATGGAGATAAATTACACTACTACTGAAAGAGAAGGGTTAGCCATGGTGTATGCACTGAAGAAGTTTCAACACTACTTGTTGGGAGGACATTTTAAAATGTTCACTAATCACTTTGTGTTGAAATACCTAGTGAACAAGATAGTGTTGGGGGGAAGAATATGTAGATGTCTATTGTTATTCCAGGAATATAATTTTGAGATTGTGGTCAAGCTAGGGATAATAAACAAGGGACCTCATCACTTTTCCAGGTTAGAGCATGGAGAGGAACCTATTAGTTTGGAGGATACACTACCATATGCAGAGTTGTTGGCCATCCAAAAATTTGATGATCACTTTGCTGAGATAGTTCAGTTCCTGTCAACAGGAATGGCACCTCGTGAATATACAAACTCACGAATATACAGCTTGAAGAGTTTGATCTAGAGGTTGGTTCAAGAAGAGGAAGGATGTCTTCACCAAAAGGAGAAGCAACAACTTCTTCTATCCCTTCTAAAGAGGAATTTTTGAAAGATTTCATGAGAATGCAAATGATGGTAGAGGAGGTCTATCAAGATCGAAAGAAAGGTGAACAAGGTGGACCATCGAATAAAGAAGGTAAAAAAGAAGAAGGTGGTGAGGAACCTCCTAAAACTCCATCAACTTCTCCATCTCTTCCTGATGGTTCTATTCCTTTTCTCCATCTCTTCCTCGATGGTTCTATTCCTTCTCCATTTGAAAAGAAAAAACCAAAAGTTGATCCTAGTATGCAATATACCTCATTTAAAGCTTGATATTAAGTTTGATTTACCTATGTACATTGGAGAACTTAATGCTGAAAAATTGGACAATTGGATCTGTCAAATTGAAGTTTATTGTAGGATTCAAAAGTTTAATGAAGATGCTATTAAAATTTTGTTGGCTTCTCTCCGACTTGGAGGGACTGCTCTCATTTGGTGGGAAAATAGATCTCAAGAGGATCTTGCCACAAAAGGAAAAATTGTTTTCTCTTGGTATGAGTTCACTTCAACACTTAAAAAACAATTTTATCCATTAGGGTATATGCAACAAGCTATGATGGATTGGCAGAATTTGAGACAAATTAAGTGACAAAGTGTGCAAGAATACACACAAGATTTTCGAAAAAGAGCATTGATACTTGGTGTTGGAGCTGCCTTTGTTTTTTATAGCCCATCTCAAATTTCATGTCTTAATGCTCGAAATCGAAAGATGGTTTTCGTATTTTCTGTCTGTGGTTTCAAAATCTCTGAAGTTTTATCATGCAGAAACGATGATTATTGTACTCTCGAGGTGAGTTCTACTTTTCGGCAAAAAAAATTCCCCCTTTTGTTCTACCTTGGGATTTCTCATGTTGGATGCTATAGATCACGTAGTTTGCAAGTCTCGAGCAATGAAACAACGAAATCGTTTTAAATTTTTACCCCAGGTCAGTAACATGAGTAAAGTTTTCCTAAATCATGATTAAACATCATCGGGTTTTCGCGCCTCAGCGTTCACTAAATCCAAAAGTCTTATTGTCATAACCCCGATAGCCGAAACCACGAAGTCCTTATTTTAGTAACCCATGTCAAGGTTAAAGGTAAAAGCTAAGCCATGGTTAAGTTATGTCGACAATTCGCCACTCGACATTTTCTCTTTAAAAAACTACACTGTCTAAGCCCCGACTCGCGAAGTCACGATAAAGATATGAACATAATTAATTAAACACTTAATCCGAGTTTATCTTCCCTTTTAATTAAAACGTATTATCGCGATCTCGCGGTCTCGCAGCTCGGCATGCAAAATTCCCGAAAACTTACCTTCGAAGCTCTGAGTCGCGATATGGAGAAAATAAATAATTATGTAATTAATTAAGTGCCTAATCACAATTGCATTTTTATTAACCAAAATCAATCATCACAAATTCAGGGGTTAGAGGTTCAAAGGGTTAAAGCAAAATTCTCGATACAACGAGTACCGAAGGATTAATTAACTTTGGTAAAACTCGATAAATTAAGCTAAATCAATATCTCCCGTGTTTTGATGCTTGCATGATTTACGAGGCAGTCTTAATTCTTCCTTACGCCAACTGACATTTCGAACCGCCAAAATTTATGGCATTAATTTGAAAAAAGGCGAATCGACATATAAAGATCGGGTTCTTATTGCTAAATTTATTTCTAAACATGATTTGACAAATCTGTTCTAAAAAGTATCGATTTTTCGAATATATATAGAGCTGTTATTCATTATAACAAATTCATTTCTATATTACGCAGAGCATACTTTCTCAACGAGTTAACTTCTGTATGTATGTGTATTTTTATCGCAGAAGAGCTAAAGCAGGATCTCCAGTTATGGCCCCGTGAAAAGCATCCAAAGCCAGTGTTGAGGTTTCGGGACAAGGTTCGGACAACGTCACTGATACTTCACCTCTAAGTGTTGAATCGGTCCCGAACTGGTCATTCGTTTCTGATGTTCTGCAGGCCGAATTAGTGGATTATTCTGATGATTCCAGCGACAATGAAAAAGATGACATAACCACCAAGGATAAGATCATCATTTAATTGGGAATGCATAAAGTACCGTCCAGGCCATGACTATTCCCCTATTATGATATGGTCCGATGGGCATTAGACCATGTGGACATACCAACCAGAACCATCATGAATGAGCAGAAGGTCACCATCGGGACTTTCAGGCATGAACATCTACAAGCCATGTACAAGTTACCCACAGTGTCCGACCTTACATATGACGCCGAATTCTTGGAAGAGTTCAAATAGAAGGAATGTGTGCAGTATGAAAAAACTATGTCTAGCTTAATAAGATATTGGGTTTCACACCCTGCAAAGTTCAAGGAATACACTCATGGTATATATTCAATAGCTTCCTTAGAACCACAGTTCAAGTATGTAGCTATGATGACATGCAGATTATACAGAATATAGAACACCTCACATTTATTTCTTCAATGGGTGCCTCTAATATTTCGAGTCGTCGAAGGCTGTTCCTTTGACTGGGCGAAAATGCTGTCCGATAGCTTGACCAGTCGGGTTACAGAGTATCGGGCGTAGAAAGAGAGAAGAAAAATCTCTTCATTTTTTATGTCTGCATACATTATGGATGCCTTGTGATTTCTAACACCATTTCCCTTAATGAGCTAGAGTTGGACTCCAACAAAGGACGAGCCCATCCATGTCTATCATGCGAAATTGTGGGAAAACAAAACGACAAATTTCGTATATGAAATCTTCAACTGGGTGATGGTACCACTGCATGTCACTATTTTCGGCCACCCGCCACCCACGATCTCAGATAGTATAGTGATGAATTTGAGCAGCATAGCTGACTGGTATGTAGAAGCCGAATTCTCATATCTCAGAGTTTTCGAGGCTTCTGTTCCCCCGCATGCATTGCCATTATTCATTCCCGAAAAGCTATCTTGTCGTGAGGTTGCTAGACAAACAATAATTGGTGGTATAAGCAAGGAGCTTAAGGGATACTCAAAAAAGGTATTGCCACCTTTTCCTGTTCATTTAAATTCATATTCTTTATTAGATTTCGGGCATGCTAAAGCTGAGGCAACAACCCTGGAAGACCTAAAGTTGGTCCTTATTGAATACAAGAAGCACGATCCGCAAAGGGTCGTGAGTAATCATTTGGCCAGTTGCAGACTCAAGAGATTTGAACACGAAAATTCACCCTCGGATGACATTTTTCGAGGCGTAAGATCTTATGCCGAGATTTTAGTTCGGATGCAAACCTTGGCACCTGAAGAGAGGGCCGATGTTCTGAAATTCCAGAACATCGATGTAGTTGTCTTCCCATAGTATTACGGGGTGAGAATGTGAGTACAACAGAGATGAAACAAAAATATGCCAAAGGCTCCAAGGATACGACTCCCGGTCAAGAAAAACACCAGGACGAGGGAGAGAAAACCAAGAGTCCGAAAGTAGAGATAAAGAATCCTGACCCACCGAAGAAGCAGACTCCGATTACTACTCTGGGACAATCAGTGAAGCAAATCGGAGATCCTATCACATCAATCACTCCCTTGCAGTAAACTCAGGGAAATATTGATGCAGGGTGGATCTTCAAGGAAGATTTGAGGCCTATCAGGGTGGAGGAGCTCCCTCCAAATGATTTTTTCTTCAATAAGAAGAGAAAGGCAGTGGTAAAGAGAGAATTCTATCAGGAAGGGGAGTTGATAGTCAAGAAATACAAAGTTATGACTGATGGGAAGGACAAGAAGAATGAAGAGTTCACCACGGAAATAGCTGGGACATTAGGGGCATATGCCACAGCGAACGATTTTTCAGTCGGGGTTTTGAAAAACCAGCTGAAATGAAAAAATCGCCTCATCAAGACCCTAGAAGCCAGACTAGCCACAACAGTGGAGGATTCCAAAGACCAGGCGAGTGTAGGAATAGAGCAAGCAAGGTTGGCTAATAAAAGTGAGATAGAGCTGCTCAAGACTAAGCTCGAACAAGCACAACTGGTGGTTTGGGATGGTCAGATGCAAGTGAGCCAACAAAAAGATTTGATCAAACAGTTACAAGCTAGGGTAGAAATCGCCAAAAGAAAAGTGATAAATATTTGGATGTTCCAATCCCAGGTGATGGAGATTCGAAGCAGAGTCTCTGCGGCCCAACGGAATTTACTCGCCAAGGTAGAGGTGATTCGAGACAACTGTTTGTTGGTTAATCAAGTTTTGGAGAATTTAACTACTAGAGAAAGGGAAGCTGGAGCAGCATGGATCGCCTTCCAAGAGGTTGTGATAGCCACAAACAACAGGGATTCGGGAAGTACTCCCCAGTTCACCATTTCGAAGCAGACCAGATAAAATATTCTATTGAAAGAATGGGAGCACAACATCTCGGAAGGAAAGCTGCAAGCCAAGAGAGTAACGAAATCCTTAGAAGAGGCTTTTAATTCTATAGATGGTAATCTGCTAGGCATTGATAGCGGAGGTAATGCCGAGGCATTGATTCAAATGAATATGGAAAAAATCTCACTTGATTTAAATGAAAAAGAGGAAAGAGATTCAACCGAGATCTCACAAGTGACTACGATAGACATAGTCCAAATAGATAAATGTATGATTAAACCAAGTGTGCAATTATGCGCTATCAACATCATAGACAGACAGATGGAAGACAGGTTGCCGCCATTAGCCCAAGATTGTTACTCTTTTGAAGCCAATTGTCAAGCAGAACCATCAAGGCTGATATCTCAGCTGGTTGAAAGATGTGTCACCTGTACCGAGCATGCACGAGGACAAGCTTCTGGCACCAAGTAAAGACAGAGAAGAAGAAATGGAGAGATTGCTCTCCTCCCTATCATAATTGAAAATTTTGCAACGATTGAGATTCCATCTTATTGTAAAACTGTATAAATACACCATAGAAAGAAAGAAAAAGGGTTGGACCTTTTTGTGTCGATTGTAATAGAGGTTTTACATTTTGAGAGTTAACATAAAGAAAATCTAAAGATTCTCAATTCCATCATGACTGTGTTATGAGTTTGTTTTCTTGTATCTCATATTTCGTTTCATTTCATATTCATAACTAATGAATACTTTGCTATAATTTAGTGCAACCTCTACTATAGTGAATGAATTTTGGTTTTCTATATTGTTTACTGTTTTTCCTTTGTACCAGCTATCAACAGGTATAATTCCAGTCAACACTTTCAGAATCCTATATATATTTTATGCTTCATCGGGTTATTCCTTTACATTTTTCTTCTTCTGTTTATACGTGAGATTCTCCCTTGATAGGAGTCTTACTCGATAGACAGCTAAATGTTTTCTCCCACCTCATACATTTTATTAAAATATAACTCAGTTACGGGAAAGAGCCTTTGATTTGCACCCCGTTTTATTCCTGAAACCGTAAACTCTCTTTTCTACGACCGAATTGAGACAACCCTTAATTTCCCTTTGAAGTTTTCTTATTTTACTGTTCCTCCATGACTATCCCTGTACCAACTCAACCCAATATCGAACCCAGATTATCAAATCAAACGCACATTGCCTTAAACCTTTTCGATACCATTCTTAAAACAACCACTACCCAGGTTGAAATCGAACGTTCATGGGCAGCGATTGAACATGATATAAACATCCAGGAACAGTTGGAAGCTAGACAATGCCAACACATAAATCTTCCCTAGTTTCCCTTGCCGAAGGTTGACATTTCTCTCTTCTCTACCCTTTACCCACTTTCGGATGCCTAGACACTGTACTTATAAGCCTTAAGTACAGACTCTGGAACAACACTTGGTATACCTCACTACACTCAGAAAAGTCCTCTCAAATATATAGGAGGATTGCATACTTATTTATGTCATATGATATTGATGATTAATCTGACTAATCTTGACGAGGTGTGTGTTCAAGCAACTCACATTGAGTCAAAATGAAAGAGTGTTCATGATGTTTCTTCAGCTGAGTCCGTCCAAGAAAAAGAAGGCAAGGAAAAACGGAAAATTAAACATGCAGCTACAATGAAGAAGGGTGATGAGAGACCTACATGCTCGCATTGTCAAAAGCAAGGGCATGAAGAGGCAAAGTTTTGGAAGCTACATCCTAAAATGAAACCAAAGTGGTTTAAGGATCGGAAGGGGAAGCATACAGCCATGGTTATCATTGAGGACCTTGGATAAGATTCCGAGGATGAAACAAAGGTAACAATCGTAGGTGTGAAAGGTAAATATATTGTTGATAATGATTCAAAAATTGGTTCTTCATGTGCTTCTACTTCTAAAAATGATGACAATTCTAAGGATAGATAGAGGAATGCATTGTTTCATATAAGAGTGATTACAAAACAAACAAATATTGACACACTCATAGATAGTGGATCTCAAACTAATCTTATTTCAGAAGAAGTAGTTAAGAAATTGGGATTAATAACAAAGACACACAAGAAACCTTATCCATTAGGTTGGGTATGCAAAGATAAAAGATTACAGGTAACACAACAATGTGATCTAAAGTTTGCAATTACATCTAAGTTTGTAGATGAGGTTGAATTTGATGTGGTCCCACTAGATATCTGTGGA
>SNQJ01S0210377.1:15467-29696 GCA_010110895.2 Picea sitchensis
TTCACCATTTGTTACAACATTTTCTACATTAGTATGTTGGATGAAAGTTTCTTGTACATTTGGTGGAGGCTCCTCATTTTAATTTTCAAACTTGTTACTTGAAAGATATTCATATGGAGTGTATGAGAGGTTGGAATTTTCTTCGTGCAAATTATAATTTTCATATTTATTTTCAGCAATATGACTTGACTCATAAAATTCATCCAATCTTTGATTAGATTCTTCTTAAAAATTAGTCACTTCGTTATCTTGCGTCCATATGGGATAGGGTGGATGGGAAAAATTTTCAACAAATAAATATTCTAATGTGTCCCAACTGGTAATGGTACCAGGTGGCAGTGAATGGGACCATTCAAGAGCATTCCCATGAAGAGTTTGTAAAAATATTCAACATATAATATTGTCTTTAGTAAGATTAAAAATTTGACATGCAAAATTGAATATATACAAATGTTGCTCTGCATCTTCCAAAGTATTTCCAAAGAATATAGAAAAAAATTCCATAGGAATATTAGGAAACTATAAATTTTCTTCTGAAAAATTTAAAGGGCCTCTTTGTAGTTGCCTTCTTCTTTGGGAACCTGTTTATTTTACTTCATCTCTTGAAACCATTGATGGTCTTGGTGAAGAAGGTAAAGGAGCATCATGATATGAGATAAATTATTCATAGGAATCATAATATACATCTTCTTGATATTTTTGAGTATTTCCAATGGAGTTTCCAGGGAGTTCATTCTCCTGAATATTATGTGCTTCTTGTTTATTTTTGAGGTCATTGCAACATATTTCAATAATATTTTTCTAATCCACATGCATTTAGAACAAGAAACAATTTTCTTGAATCTTCTTTTTGAAACCTTAAACCATGGAGACTTTGTTTCCTGAATTGTTCTGAAGCAGGGACTTAAATATCTTGAAAATAAATGGCTACCCAATATGGTCGCCAAAAATATTGACATTTGAATATGTCAAGACCGAAACGACAACCTAATGAGGGTATGAATCCTGGTGCATTTTTAAAGGGGTGGTACTTCTCTTTGTATTATTATTTTCTTTGAATATTTTATATCCAAAATAATATGGGCTATTGTCAAATGAATGAATCCAACTCTTTAAGGCTCAATAACATTAAAAATACTGAAAAATAAATTATATGTAAGAAGAATTCCTAAGAAGTGGACCAGGAACCTCAAACACCACACAATACAGAAAGTAATAAAATCCTCACATCCATCATAGTTTAATAAAAAATTATGATCACATTCAAATAGAAGAAATGGTCCAATGGCACAAGAGAAATTTGAAAGAGTACTACTTATTAATCTCAAAAGAAGGTTTTGATAGATCAACTTCAAATATTCTATACTCAAAACTCAGAGTTATAAAATACAATCAAAACCGATCCCGACTTAGTTCTCTGGGATTTCTAAAAAATAATAATGTATGTTACAATACTTGAAATTTAAATGCATTTATCCATTAATGCACTGGGATTGGGGCTCCCATGGACCATAAGAAATATTTACAAGAAATATGATGAAGATAAGGACATGGAGTGGAGCACAACCAACATGATCTGGAAAGAAGCTAAGGAGGAAGTTATCAGAATTCGGGGTTACACTTTTCCAATTAAAGAATAAATATAACTGTATGAAATATGATAAGGAAGAAGGTATGTAATCAGTATGGACTTACTGTGATGGCATATCTCTCGTTCATTTGCTTGTTGATGCACCTTTTATATATTTTCCTGTTGCGTTTATGTGTCCGGTTGTAATTGCTTCCATTGGAAATTCAACAATATTGGTTATAGAATTGTTTAACCATTATTGAATATATTCCCTTAATGGGGAAATGGTTACTTCTTTCTTTACTTTGATACTTAACAGTTCACTCTAAAATTCCCTATGGTCAATTGATAAATTTTGAAATATATTTCAATGTCTTCATTTTTATTTTTGTACTCAAAAATCCCATTATTAATGCCATCATAAGTATACTCAACCATACTATCAAATTTTTCAGCCGATGATTTCTTCAAATTTTCAACTTTCTCTTCAAATTGTTCTATGTTCATGATCATTTAATTTGAGATTAAATTTGGATCATAAACCTCAATAGTGGAGCCCGCAATATCCAAACCAATAATATTTGAGTATGCCTCAGTCATTTTCCATTATAGTCTTTTAATTGATTTAGAAACCCCTTTAATGTATTGATTCTTTCAATCCAACATGCCTTTAATTGTTTCAAATAGATCTGGGAGGGAAAATCTTCATGTTTTCTTCTATGGTCCATCATTGCCGAGACTTTTTCTACAAACATGGAATCTCCATCTATGAAGAATCCTTCATCATTCTTCAAGTTTACATTCAAATATTCTTTAGTATTTTGAATTCTAAGACTAAGAGTGGAAAATATTTTCTCCAAGTCCAATAAATCTAAAATGAGCGACATTCTTTTCTTTATGTTATTCTCAACAAAATTTTGAGTAGCAATGATTAAACTTGAAATCACTTTTAATCTCAGATTTGATTCTAGAGTTCCTTGAATATTTATGTCAATTTTTATCATGGTGTTGGCACAGGGTCAGACCTAGGGTTCAACACTAAAAGAGAACCAACAATCCCTAACTACTGGCCCTTTTGACAACACCTGCGAAGCAGATGCAGTCTCACCCAAAGTAGCAATAGGGGGTTGCAATACATAGATGTCTACAACCAGGGGAAATGCAAAGTGGATCCAAAAAAATAGCACACAACAACTAGATATTATTTACCAAGATTAAACCTACTTCGCAAGTTATACCTCAGATCTAACACAATAATGCAATGACAATATACCAGAATGCAAAGAACACAACATCAATCCACAAAGACTACAATATTTACGTAGTTCACCCTCTCCCTAGGGATACATCCACAGAACTATGTTTCTTGATATATTATGTGAAAACATACAGTTCTATCTTCAAACTTAGCTTATAGATCTCTCTCTCTCCATTCTCTATATCCCCTTCCTACGCACCCAATTGCAGGGTTGATCTTTGCACTCAGTTGAAGATCTTACAATACAAGAATGATCTCACACCCAACACTTCTTTCTCGAACACCAGTAATCTCTCAATATCAATAATAATGACCAACCTTGAACGAACCTTTCCTCACTCTTCTCAATCTTTATTTATACATTACAATGACTCTCAGACAACCTTAGGCTAAAACCTAGTTGTCAAAACCCTAAGTACCAAAACCCTAGGTGTCTAAAACACTAGGCCCACTTTGACCCGCATTTTTAGGGCTTTCATAGCCTATCTTTCCTTCTTTCCCGCGAGATGCTCCAAATCTTCTGTTGGTGACTTTTTCCACTTGTTGCGTTGTCCACGATTCATCTTCCTTGTTGATCTATTCTCCTCGATATTCTCGTCCAACGACTCATTTTCCCTTACTTCGCTCCTTCTTTTCTTCTTCTTTGGCCACTTCGACCCATTCTTAGTCAATGTTTCTTCCGCGTAGTTTGTACTTTGTCTTTTCTCTTCCTTTTTCCTCTCTTTCTTCCTTAAACCATAACCAAGTGCCAACAGGCCCCCAACACTCACCTGTGACTCGTCCCGAGTCACTGTAGGACTGGACCTTTTGTTTCACTTCGACTTTAGACTACACAGAGCAGCCTATGCTTCCTGCTCTGTCCTTCCCTTCCTTTTGTAGACTTTATTTTCTGTGTCTGGTACCCAGGTCCAACTGCACCTGGTACGTGGACCCTTCTTCTTCTACTTTTACTGAGAGATGCGAGGCAACTGGTTGTCATAATACAATTTCAACCAGCTCCCATTCATTAAACCTTCCTTCCATTCTCTATTCAAAGTATTCAACTACGCATCTCCTCCTTCAGTAACATAGGACAGCTCATATGGCCCAAGCCAATGTGTCCTGAACTTCCCTGGAAGATTTATGAACTTGTTGTCATATACCAATACTAGATCTCCTTGCATAAATTATTTCTTCTTGATGTATCTGTCATGATAGGCCTTTTCTCTTTCCTTCTATACTTTCTAATGAAAACCTATAGTAAACATGTCATCTTCTAGTTCTACCAACTATGCGAGCCTATTTTGTAAAACGCCAGTGTCATCCATGTATGTGAATGCTCCAATTCTTAAGCTACGAACCAAATATTCCATAGGTACTACTGCTTCTAGACCATAAACCAAATTAAAGGGAGTCTACGTTGTCAGCTTCTTGCAAGTATTTCTATAGGCCCATAACACTGCCAATACTCTCAAATCCCAATCATCCCCATTCACACTGCAAATATTCGTCATTGTTGTCTCCAAAATCTTATTGAAGGATTCTATTGTATCATTCACTTTTGTATGGTAAGGAGTGTTCTTCTGATGGTGAAACTCAAATTCTTAAGTTAAGGCTTCAATAGTTTTATTAATAAAATGTGTACCTTGATCACTCATAAGGATCTTCAAGCATCCAAATCTGGTTATGATATCATCAAATATGAACCGTGCAGTTGTAGTTGCACTACAGTCCTTAACTTCTCTTGCTTCTTCCCATCTGGTCAAATACTATGTCACAATGATGATGTATCGAGCTCCTGTGCGCTTTCTTGATGGGTTGATAGGTCCCACAAAATCAATTGCCCATTCTCAAATGCCTGTAAGGTTAACTGCGGTGCTAAAGGCATCTCATCTCTTCTGGAAGGTTTCCCCACTGTTTGGCATACATCGCAGGCTTTGTAGTATTCCTTAGCATCTTTGTGTATAGTGGGCTAGCAGAGGCCAGATCTAAGAACCTTCTGCGTTGTTTTTTTTCCTACATAATGTCCTCCTCCGATGCCTTCATGTGCTTCTACCAGAATCAGTGGTCTCTCTTCCTCCATAACACATATATGCAATATCTCATCAGGTCCTAGCTTATATAGTTGTCCAGCTATAAGTGAAAGATATGTAGCACGAACTACCATTTGTCTCTTCTGAATGGTTGATCTGAAATTTTTACTTGATCTTTAACCATTACTTGCATGTGAATTTCTTAATTGTTAACCATCTTTATGAATGCAAAATTAAAGAAATTTCATCACACATAAACATGTAAGCATACTATCTAAGAACAAGAATTGGTAACATAGTTCACCAGACTTCCTGGCTACCTCTCTGGGCCACTTTCCAAATGGGAAGGCCGATAGATTAAGTATTCAAATGCTTACAAAGTGAATTTTGAGTTCTGTCTGTCATATACAGTAACAGACTTCAACAACAGCTGGAAGATGAAATTCTGAGACTTTTAAGTATGAACATGGATACCTTTTTGTGTATCTGGAAGATTCTATGAGCACTTTTCTGTCTGGATGCCTGAATGAAGAAACTGAAGCTGGATCTGGAATCCTTGCAAAAAATCGAGACTTTTGAGTATAAACTCGATATGTTTTTGAAACTGGACTTCGACTGCTCTTTTTGGCACTATTCCCAATCTGCCCCTGATTGTATAATCTGTACTACCTCGAAATGCATGCCAATTCTGTACCACCTCAAACTGTGTGCAAATACCACCTCGGCCTATGTGAAAATTCACTTCGATCACTGTGCATCATCACCTCGATCTGTGTGCATGTCTCTACTTGCATCAAATCTCCTTCCTCCCCCCTCGGGATGCGTGTAAATGATCCATTAAATAAGATCAAAACCCAAAGAGGGGGCATGGGCCATGGGCCACGTGCCCACTTAAATCTCGTTCAAAATGGCACTTTTTAAGTTTTGCATGCCACCCTTTGCCATGTCTCAAAGCGGTGGCGCGTTGGTAGCTTTGGTTGTTAAAGTTGTTGGGGGCGACGGAAGTCTTGGGGTCAAACTTGCGTGCTTCCCCTCTATACACATATATTTGTTATACATTGGATGCACGCAATTTGTGTTTTAGTATAAGGTTTAATACATTATAGTTGGCGCGCAACTTGGTATAATATGTGGTATCACATATATATGACATAGTTTTACACAAAAATTATGGGCGCACTATGTTTTACCATATGGTATATTGCAAGGTTTTAATACTATGGTTAGCGCATACCCATTATATAGTGCGCTTTGCTATAGTATTATATGTTGGGTATGGTTTATAACATATAACATGGGTTTATTACATTTGAATGAAGCATTTGCATGCATCCATAGGGGGAAAAGGAGCATTGATGCAGGCAGAGACATGTATGCAGATCGAGGTGATGTTGCACAGTGACTGAAGTGCATTTGCACACAGACCGAGGTGGTATTTGCATGTAGTTTGAGGTGGTACAGAATTGGCATGCATCCCGAGGCAGTACGGACTGTACAATCAGGGGCAGATTGGGAATAGTGCCAAAAAGGGCATTCAGAGTCCAGTTTCAAAAACATATCGAGTTTATACTCAAAAGTCTTGATTTTTCGCAAGGATTCCAGATCCAGCTTCAGTTTTTACATTCAGGCATCCAGACAGAAAAATGCTCACAGAATCTTCCAGATACATGGAAAGGTATCCATGTTCATACTTAAAAGTATCAGAATTTCATCTTGCAATTGTTGTTGAAGTCCGTTACTGTATATGACAGACATAACTCAAAAGTCACTTTGTAAGCATTTGAATACTTAATCTATTGGCCTTCCCATTTGGAAAGTGGCCCAGAGAGGTAGCCAGGAAGTCTGGTGAACTCCATTATCAATTCTTGTTCTTAGATAGTATGCTTACATGTTTATGTGTGATGAAATTTCTTTAATTTTGCACTCATAAATATGGTTAACAATTAAGAAATTCACATGCAAGTAATGGTTAAAGATCAAGTAAAAATTTCAGATCAAGTTGGTATCAAAGAAATACTATATGATATGTTTTACGATTTGGGTTTTTATATATATGTTTTGGCATTTGGTTTAAGTTTTGGGTTTTTTTTACATAGGATTTTTAATACATAAAAATACCAAGGGGATGCCTCGGTGTTGGCAAGGTCAAGGGATAGGTCCTTGACCACCCCTTTTTATCCAAACCAAAACTTATTTAACCCCCTTTTTTAACCATTTTTTTAACCATATTCCACTAACTTGGACGAAACTTCAACTGCTCATATCTTTGTCACCTGGAGGTCGTTTTTTCTAGAACGAATGTCATTGGAAAGATGCTGACGAGCTCTTCCACTTGGTAATCTTTAATTTTCCATTTAAATACTTTAACTCTATCAAATTTTGAGATGATCCACCTGGATCAAACCTTCCCACTGGAAAGCTTTTTTACCACAAAAAGTATGAAATCATTCAGACATGAAGTGAGGGCATGACATCCCCACTTGTCCTGTATCACCTATCCATTCTTCCTAGAATCTGTACATCTAACTCAGAAATACAACAATCAACACTGCATTGACATTGTTAAGTACAACAATCACATTCTTAATCACATCTTCATTCAACATTGTCGGACCCAACCACATACTGCTGATGAGTAATAAGCTAAATATAAACATTGAACATGTGAAAGAGATTGTACCCATACCATGTTGACTTTTATCGAAAACACTATCAACCAAAACAAGTGCATTGTAGTGATTTGACACTTCCTTTTTATGTTTAGGATTCTTTTCTTCCTTACATTGTATAGACATAAGTGCCAAATTCCAACTTGCATTAATAACCCTTTTAAATTGTTGTGTAGTGCCCAAAGATTTGTCATTTTTGAATGAATGTGAATGCACTATGTACTCAATTCCTTCTTTAAACAAGTGATACTGATTATGCTCTCGATAGAAGATCTCTTTTCGATCATATAAGTATGGACTACCCAACACAATTCCACAGATATCTAGTGGGACCACATCAAATTCAACCTCATCTACAAACTTAGATGTAATTGCAAACTTTAGATCACATTGTTGTGTTACCTGTAATCTTTTATCTTTGCATACCCAACCTAATGGATAAGGTTTCTTGTGTGGCTTCGTTATTAATCCCAATTTCTTAACTACTTCTTCTGAAATAAGATTAGCTTGAGATACACTATCTATGAGTGTGTCAATCTTTGTTTTTTTTGTAATCACTCTTATATGAAACAATGCATTCCTCTATCTATCCTCAGAATTGTCATCATTTTTAGAAGTAGAAGCACATGAAGAACCAATTTTTGAATCATTATCAACAATAGATTTACCTTTCACACCTACGATTGTTACCTTTGTTTCATCCTCAGAATCTTATCCAAGGTCCTCAATGATAACCATGGTTGTATGCTTCCCCTTCCGATCCTTAAACCAGTTTGGTTTCATTTCAGGATGTAGCTTCCAACACTTTGCCTCTTCATGCCCTTGCTTTTGACAATGCGAGAATGTAGGTCTCTCATCACCCTTCTTCATTGTAGCTGCATGTTTAATTTTCCACTTTTCCTTGCCTTATTTTGCTTGGACGGATTCAGCTGAAGAAACATCATGAACACTCTTTCCTTTTGACTCAATGTGAGTTGCTTGAACACACACCTCGTCAAGATTAGTCGGATTAATCATCAATATCATATGACATAAATAAGTGTGAAATCCTCCTATATATTTGAGAAGAGTTTTCTGAGTGTAGTGAGGTATACCAAGTGTTGTTCTAGAGTCTGTACTTAAGGCTTAGAAGTACAGTGTCTAGGCATCCGAAAGTGGGTAAAGGGTAGAGAAGAGATAAACGTCAACCTTCGGCAAGGGAAACTAGGGAAGATTTATGTGTTGGCATTGTCTAGCTTCCAACTGTTCCTGGATGTTTATATCATATTCAATCGCTGCCCATGAATGTTCGATTTCAACCTGGGCAGTGGCTGTTTTAAGAATGGTATCAAAAAGGTTTAAGGCAATGTGTGTTTGATTTGATAATCTGGGTTCGATATTGGGCTGAGTTGGTACAAGGATAGTCATGGAGGAACAGTAAAATAAGAAAACTTCAAATGGAAATTAAGTGTTGTCTCAATTCGGTCGTAGAAAAGAGAGTTTACAGTTTCAGGAATAAAACGGGGCGCAAATCAAAGGCTCTTTCCCGTAACTGAGTTATATTTTAATAAAATGTATGAGGTGGGAGAAAACATTTAGCTGTCTATCGAGTAAGGCTCCTATCAAGGGAGAATCTCACATATAAACAGAAGAAGAAAAATGTAAAGGAATAACCCGATGAAGCATAAAATATATATAGGATTCTGAAAGTGTTGACTGGTCTTATACCTGTTGATAGCTGGTATAGAGGAAAAACAGTAAACAATATAGAAAACCAAAATTCATTCACTATAGTAGAGGTTGCACTAAATTATAGCAAAGTATTCATCAGTTATGAATATGAAATGAAACGAAATATGAGATACAAGAAAACAAACTCATAACACAGTCGTGATGGAATTGACAATCTTTAGATTTTCTTTATGTTAACTCTCAAAATGTAAAACCTCTGTTACAATCGACACAAAAAGGTCCAACCCTTTTTCTTTCTTTCTATGGTGTATTTATACAGTTTTACAATAAGATGGAATCTCAATCGTTGCAAAATTTTCAGTTATGATAGGGAGGAGAGCAATCGCTCCATTTCTTCTTCTCTATCTTTACTTGGTGCCAGAAGCTTGTCCTTGTGCATGCTCGGTACAGGTGACACATCTTTCAACCAGTCGAGATATTAGCCTTGATGGTTCTGCTTGACAATTGGCTTCAAGAGAGTAACAATCTTGGGCTAATTGCAGTAGCCTGTCTTCCATCTGTCTGTCTATGATGTTGATAGCGCATAATTGCACACTTGGTTTAATCATACATTTATCTATTTGGACTATGTCTGTCGTAGTCACTTGTGAGATCTCTGTTGAATCTCTTTCCTCTTTTTCATTTAAATCAAGTGAGATTTTTTCCATATTCATTTGAATCAATGCCTCGGCATTACCTCCGCTATCAATGCCTAGCAGATTACCATCTATAGAACTAAAAGCCTCTTCTAAGGATTCCGTTACTCTCTTGGCTTCCAGCTTTCCTTCCGAGATGTTGTGCTCCCATTCTTTCAATAGAATATTTTATCTGGTCTGCTTCGAAATGGTGAACCTGGGAGTACTTTTCGAATCCCTGTTGTTTGTGGCTATCACAACCTCTTGGAAGGCGATCCATGCTGCTCCAACTTCCCTTTCTCTAGTAGTTAAATTCTCCAAAACTTGATTAACCAACAAACAGTTGTCCCGAATCACCTCTACCTTGGCGAGTAAATTTCGTTGAGCCGCAGAGACTCTGCTTCGAATCTCCATCACTTGGGATTGGAACATCCAAATATTTATCCCTTTGCTTTTGGCGATTTCCACCCTAGCCTGTAACTGTTTGATCAAATCTTTTTGTTGGCTCACTTGCATCTGACCATCCCAAACCACCAGTTGTGCTTGTTCAAGCTTAGTCTTGAGCAGATCTATCTCACTTTTATTGGCCAACCTTGCTTGCTCTATTCCTACACTCGCCTGGTCTTTGGAAGCCTCCACTGTTGTGGCTAGTCTAGCTTCTAGGGTCTTGATGAGGCGATTTTTTCATTTCAGTTGGTTTTTCAAAACCCTGACTGAAAATTGGTTCACTGTGGCATATGCCCCTAATGTCCCAGCGATTTCCGTGGTGAACTCTTCATTCTTCTTGTCCTTCCCATCAGTCATAACTTTGTATTTCTTGACTGTTGACTCCCCTTCCTAATAGAATTCTCTCTTTACCACTGCCTTTCTCTTCTTATCGAAGAAAAACTCATTTGGAGGGAGCTCCTCCACCCTGATAGGCCTCAAATCTTCCTTGAGATCCACCCTGCATCAATATTTCCCTGAGTTGACTGCAAGGGAGTGACTGATGTGATAGGATCTCTGATTTGCTTCACTGATTGTCCTGGAGTAGTAATCGGAGTCTGCTTCTTCGATGGGTCGGGAGTCTTTATCTCTGCTTTTGGACTCTTGGTTTGCTCTCCCTCGTCTTGGTGTTTTTCTTGACCGGGAGTCGTATCCTTGGAGCCTTTGGCATCTTTTTGTTTCACCTCTGTTGTACTCACATTCTCACCCCGTAATACTATGGGAAGACAACTGCATCGATGTTCTGGAATTTCAGAACATTGGCCCTCTCTTCAGGTGCTAAGGTTTGTATCCAAGCTAAAATCTCAGCATAAGATCTTACGCCTCGAAAAATGTCATTCGAGGGTGAATTTTCGTGTTC
Organism: Picea sitchensis; assembly: GCA_010110895.2. Classification (NCBI taxonomy): domain Eukaryota; kingdom Viridiplantae; phylum Streptophyta; class Pinopsida; order Pinales; family Pinaceae; genus Picea; species Picea sitchensis. The sequence goes on from SNQJ01S0210377.1 coordinate 26,667, forward strand.
AAATCTCTTGAGTCCGCAACTGGCCAAATGATTACTCATGACCCTTTGTGGATCGTGCTTTTTGTATTCAATAAGGACCAACTTTAGGTCTTCCAGGGTTGTTGCCTCATCTTTAGCATGCTCGAAATCTAATAAAGAATATGAATTTAAATGAACAGGAAAAGGTGGCCATACCTTTTTTGAGTATCCATTAATCTCCTTTCTTATACCACCAATTATTGTTTGTCTAGCAACCTCACGACAAGCCAACTTTTCGGGAATGAATAATGGCAATGCATGCGGGGGAACGGAAGCCCCGAAAACTCTGAGATATGAGAATTCAGCTTCTACATACCAGTCAGCTATGCTACTCAAATTCGTCACTATAATATCTGAGATCGTGGGTGGTGGGTGGCCGAAAATAGTGACATGCAGTGGTACCATCACCCAGTTGAAGATTTCATATACGAAATCTGTCGCTTTGTTTTCCCACAATTTCGCATGATAGACATGGATGGGCTCGTTCTTTTCTAGAGTCCAACTCTAGCTCATTAAGGGAAATGGTGTTAGAAAGCACAAGGCATCCATAATGTATGAAGACATAAAAAATGAAGAGATTTTTCTTCTCTCTTTCTACACCCGATACTCTGTAACCCGACTGGTCAAGCTATCGGACAACATTTTCACCCAGTCAAAGGAATAGCCTTCGGTGACTTGAAATATTAGAGGCACCCATTGAAGAAAGAAATGTGAGGTGTTCTATCTCCTGTATAATCTGCATGTCATCATAGCTACATACTTGAACTGTGGTTCTAGGGAAGCTATTGAATATATACCATGAGTGTATTCCCTGAACTTTGCAGGGTGCGAAACCCAATCTCTTATTAAGCTAGACATAGTTTTTTCATACTGCACACATTCCTTCTATTTGAACTCTTCCAAGAATTTGGCGTCATATGTAAGGTCAGATGCTATGGGCAACTTGTACATGGCTTGTAGATGTTCAGGCCTGAAAGTCCCAATGGTGACCTTCTGCTCATTCATGATGGTTCTGGTTGGTATGTCCACATGGTCTAATGCCCAATGGACCATATCATAATAGGGGAGTAGTCGTGGCCTGGACGGTACTTTATGCATTCCCAATTGAATGACGATCTTATACTTGGTGGTTATGTCATCTTTTTCATTGTCTCTGGAATCATCGGAATAATCCACTAATTCGGCCTGCAAAACATCAGAAACGAATGACTAGTTCGGGACCGAGTTGAAACTTCGAGGTGAAGTATCCGTGACGTTGTCCGAACCTTGTCCCGAAACCTCAACACTGGCTTTGGATGCTTTTCACGGGGCCATGACTGGAGATCCTTCTTTATCTCTTCTACGATAAAAATATGTATACATACAAAAGTTAGCTCACTGAGAAAGTATGCTCTGCGTAATATAGAAATGAATTTGTTATAATGAATAACAACTCTATATATATTCAAAAAATCAGTACTTTTTAGAACAGATTTGTCGAATCATGTTTAGAAATAAATTTAGCAATAAAAACCCGATCTTTATATGTCGATTCGCCTTTTTTCAAATTAATGCCATAAATTTTGGCGGTTCGAAATGTCAATTGGCGTAAGGAAGAATTAATAATGCCTCGTAAATCATGCAAGCATCAAAACATGGGATACATTGATTTAGCTTAATTTATTGGGTTTTACCAAAGTTAATTAATCCTTCGGTACTCGTTGTATCGAGAATTTTGCTTTAACCCTTTGAACCTCTAACCCCTGAATTTGCGATGATTGATTTTGGTTAATAAAAATGCAATTGTGATTAGGAACTTAATTAATTACGTAATTATTTATTTTCTCCATATCGCAACTCAGAGCTTCGAAGGTAAGTTTTCGGGAATTTTGCATGCCGAGCTACGAGACCGCGAGATCGCGATAATACGTTTTAATTAAAAGGGAAGATAAACTCGGATTAAGTGTTTAATTTATTATGTTCATATCTTTATCGTGACTTCACGAGTCGGGGCTTAAACAGTGTAGTTTTTTAAAGAGAAAACATCGAGTGGCGAATTGCCGACATAACTTAACCATGGCTTAGCTTTTACCTTTAACCTTGACATGGGTTACTAAAATAAGGACTTTGTGGTTTCAGCTATCGGGGTTATGACAATAAGACTTTTGGATTTAGTGAACGCTGAGGCGCGAAAACCCGATGATGTTTAATCATGATTTAGGAAAAATTTACTCCTAGTACTGACCTGGGGTAAAAATTTAAAATGATTCCGTTGTTTCGTTGCTCGAGACTTGCGAACTACATGATCTATAGCATCCAACATGAGAAATCCTGAGGTAGAACAAAAGGGGGAAATTTTTTTGCTGAAAAGTAGAACTCACCTAGAGAGTACAATAATCATCGTTGTTGCATGATAAGACTTCAGAGATTTTGAAACCACAGATAGAAAATACGAAAACCATCTTTCGGTTTCGAGAATTAAGACATGAAATTTGAGATGGGCTAGAAAAAACAAAGGCAACTCCAACACCAAGTATCAATGCTCTTTTTCAAAACTCTTGTGTGTATTCTTGCACACTTTGTCCCTTAATTTGTCTCAAATTCTGCCAATCCATCATATCTTGTTGCATATACCCTAATGGATAAAATTGTTTTTTAAGTGTTGAAGTGAACTCATACCAAGAGGAAACAATTTTTCCTTTTGTGGAAAGATCCTCTTGAGATCTTTTTTCCCACCAAATGAGAGCAGTCCCTCCAAGTCGGAGAGAAGCCAACTAAATTTTAACAGCATATTTATTAAACTTTTGAATCCTACAATAAACTTCAATTTGATGGATCCAATTGTCCAATTTTTTAGCATTAAGTTCTCCAATATACATAGGTAAATCAAACTTAATATCAAGCTTTAAATGAGGTATATTAGGATCAACTTTTTTTTTTCTTTTCAAATGGAGAAGGAATAGAACCATCAGGAAGAGATGGAGAAGTTGGTGGAGTTTTAGGAGGTTCCTCACCACCTTCTTCTTTTTTACC
>SNQJ01S0210378.1:0-15923 GCA_010110895.2 Picea sitchensis
AAAGCTTCAAAGAAACATTTAATAATAAAAAATTAGAAAATAAGCTAATTGATAAAAATATAAAATTTAATTGGTAAAGGATAAAAGTAAACTTCTACTTATTTTAATTATAAAGTTTAGGATATTATTAACATTTTGTATATCTATTTCAATAACGTTAATATGTAAATAACTAAGGAACGGTCTCAGTTAGCAGATCAGGTAAGAGTAGTCAATCTTTTCAACAAATTCATTATAGAGGAAGAAGCAAAAACATTATTCCGATCGGTGGAGTCTACTGAATTGAAAGCAATTATCTCCTTTTTTAAGCGAGATAAGAGCTCAGGGCCCGATGGGTGGACGGTCGATTTTTTCTCCCATTTCTTTGACTTAGTAGGTGGTGATCTCCTGGAGATGGTGGAAGAAACAAGAAGAAAAGGATTAACTGCAGGCAGACTAAATTCCACTTTCTTGGCATTAATACCAAAAGTTAATAAACCTCAGACTTTCAGTGATTATAGGAAAATATCATTGTGTAATATTTGCTATAAAATAATCACAAAGATTATAGCAAACAGGCTGAAACATTTTTTGTCGGAGTCACTTTCCATGGAGCAGACAGGGTTTCTGAAAGGTCACCACATTCAGGATGTGATTGGCACTGTACACGAATGTTTACACAACATAAAAAAATAAGAGTTTAAAATCACTGCTACTAAAATTGGATTTACAAAAGGCTTATGATTGCATCATTTGGGACCTGTTAAGAATGATCCTGATTCAAATCGGGTTGGGGAATGATATGACAAAGTGGATTATGAGTAACATCAGTTCATCGACCTTTGCAGTCTTATTAAATGGAGAAGCTACTGATTTTTTTAAAAGTGGAAGAGGACTTCGCTAAGGATGCCCAGTATCACCACTTTTATTTATTCTGGTCATGGAGGGACTAAGCCTTTTATTAAAAGAGGGACAACAAAAAGGGTTGCTAACAAGTATAAAAGTATCCAGGACTTTAAGAATCCTTCATATTATTTTTGTAGATGATGTTGTTATCATGACAAATGCTACAATAAATGAATGGTGGGAAATAGATAAGATTATCAAACTTTTCTGTTTAGCATCCGGCTTAGTGGTAAATTTACAAAAACGACGGTACTCCATGAAGGACTTACACATCAAGAGCTAGATCCTTTCAAGTGTTTTCTACCTTTTTGTTTCGCTGACCTGTCTGTTGGTTTCAAATATCTTGGGTACCATTTGAAAACAAGTTTTCGACGAATTGAATATTGGAATTGGATGCTTCAGAAATTTGAAAGAAAGATTGGAAATTGGTGTTACAGGTGGTTGACTCTGTGAGGTTGACTTACTCTCTTAAAAAAAAAAATTTAGAATCCCATCCTATTTACTGGATGTCACTTGAGATTATTCCAATTACTGTATTAAATAACCTAAGAAAAATCATGTTCAAATTCCTATGGAAAGGTAATTCTAACTCAAAGTCCTTTCATCTATGCAAGTGGGAACATCTAACTTTACCAAAGTGTTATGGCGGCTGGGGTTTAAGGAATTTAATTGATTTCAATAAGGCATTGGCGGCTCATACTCTATGGCGAGTCCTTAAGAATGAAGGTATATGGCATAATGTTATTGTGGATAAATACTTACCTCATTCGAAGATCAAAAACTGGTTCAGGTCTCCTTCATTCATCTATTTATTGGCATCTTGATTCTGGAGGGGACTAATGAAGACTATTCAGTGGATAACTCAATGGCTAAGTTGGTCTCTGGGAAGAGGTCAGCTCATCGAGATCGACAGAGATCACATCCTGGGTATGGGTAATTTAGCTATCCTCTCTCCTTCACTTATAGATTCTTTAAAAGAGCAAAATATCTATTTGCTTCGTCAAGTTAGATCTACAATGGAGAACCAGTCAAACTCTGTGGCTTTCAAGTGAGGATTTAAACTTAAATCAAGAATTGGGGAAGGAATGGAATCTGTTCCGAAAAAATCTTATCGACTTTGGAGCTCTCATCCAAGATAGAGAAGATGAGCTAATATGGATCGGAGGTGACAATTCTGGTATTATTACAGTCAAGAACTTATATTTGGCCATGTTGTCTACTCAAGGATTNGGGGAAATTTAAAGGGGAGAGGATGGGAAGGTCCTTCTCGATGCTATCTATGCAAATGTGAAAATGAAAACACAGACCATACTTTTATCCACTGTAATTTCATAAAAAAAAATTGGGAACGTCTCGCAACAATTTTGAATTTTAAGTTATGCTGGAAAGGGATAACTTTTTCTGATTGTATGCAATCATGGGTAAACGAAAAAAAGGTCCCATTATTGGTTGCAATGCATACATGCTGGTATTCTTGGATAGAAAGAAATCGAGCGATTTTTGAAGAATGGAACCCATCTAATCACTTCGTTATTCCAAAGGTTCTTGGCCTCTTAAGTTATGAACAGAAGGATATTTTTACGCCCCTCAATCGCTCTATATTGATCCAATCAAGAAAGGATATGATTACTGCCTGGTTCGACAGTGTGGCCCAAGTGGATGGTCAAAATTGTGGAACAGGAGGCATTATAAAGACCCCCAAACTTGTTGGTATACAAATGGTTATTAAATTGTGGCACCGGTACAAATAACAAAGCAGAATTAATGGGCGTATGGGCGTCACTCAGATTGGCCATCCATCTTTCAATCCACTGAATCCAAATCCTGGGGGATGCAAGAGTCATTATCGATTGGTTAAACAACAAAGCAAATTTCCATTCGAGCTCTTTGGAAGGATGGAAGGACAAGATAAAAGTATTAATAAACGATTTTCAGGATATCAGCTTTAACCATGTCTACAGAGAGTATAATACAGAAGCAGATTATCTATCAAAGATGGCATTGAAGGAACCAAGCAGCAAAATTATCTATTATCAGAGGATAAATTGAAAGGAGGGACCCAAAAATTCTCTCAATCTTTACTAATTTTCATGGTAATGCTACAGGTGCAAGAATGGAAATTCGGGGTACTAGAACCCGATTTTTGGAGATCCTTTCTTGATTCACATATTAAGGATTGAATTCATGTTTGTCCTTTTTGATGAACTGAAGTAGTTTATGTAACGAGATTTTAGTTTCCCTAGTTATGCTATTTTGGGACTACATGGTATGTCAACGCTCTATATCGATGAACTGAATTTGTAAACAAATTATATCATCTTAATATAATTAGGAAAATTTTCAATTGGAAAAAAGTAATTTAATGCTAAAGAAATAAATACATATTGTACTCTTTATGTATATGAAAATCGGATGGGGTAATACTATAGAAATCATAATTTTAAAACTAAAAATTTGAAATATAAATATAAATTAATTTTAGTTTTAAATTTATTAAATATTGTTTTTTTTTAAATATAAACCACTTTAAAATTATAAAAATTAAAAACTTATATTTAAAAAAATTAATTTCATTAGATACATATTATAAATTTAAATAAATATATATTTAATCAACTTATTATTATATTAGTAATAATAATTTAATTTTAAATTATAAATTTTGTAAAAAAAACAACATTATTTTTTTATTTTTATTAAAATCAACATTCAGTTAAATTACTTTTTCTCTCCCTATTCATTACCTTTCCAACAACCCAAAAAATCAAATTTAATTAAAAATTAATCATAATAACTTTAAAGTTAATACCTAACATAAAACTAAAATTTAAGATATACACTCCATTTCTTCCATTCATTTGAATTGTACCTTGAATTAAATTTCATGGTTTCCTCTTAAAACAATGGCCATGATATCTCTACTATGGATGAATTTGAAAAGGAATGCGGCGGAAGTTAGATCCTTTATGGGTCTAGTGGGCTATTACAAAAGGTTTATCGCAGGGTTCTCAAAGATAGCTTACCCTATCACTTCCTTGCAAAGGAAGGAGGAAAAGTTTCAGTGGACTAAAGAGTGTGAGGAAAGTTTCTAGCGATTGAAGCAGCTATTAACCAGTGCTCCAATCCTGAGGATTGCAGATCCAAATGCAGATTTCATAGTATGCACTAATGCATGCAAAGAAGAACTGGGAGGGGTCCTCAGTCAGAATGGATTCGTAATCTGTTAAGAGTCCAGGAAATTAAAAGAGCACGAGAAGAACTATGCAACCCATGACTTAACATAATATTTTGCTCATTTCAATTGTGCTTCAATAATATTTTAATCATAATAACTTTAAAGTTGATACCTAACATAAAATTAAAATTTAAGATATACACTCCATTTCTTCCATTCATTTGAATTGTACCAAAAATTGAATTAATGTAACAGGAAATGAATTAAATTTCATGGTTTCCTCTTAAAACAATGGCCACGATATCCCTACTATGAATGAATTTGAAAAGGTCTGTAATTGAAACATTACGTTTTTCTAAATCATTTACCTAAAATACCATGATTGGATTTGTTTAAATTTATGTTGAAATGGAAAGACTTATTTGAAATTATGCCACAAATATAGGGTCAAAACAATATTTGATTAATTTCAATTGTGATTCAATAAAATTTTAAAATAGAACAAGTTTTGAAGAATTCCAAAGCAACCAAAGTACTTTCAAGAATATTAATAGATTTGTTTAAATTTGTGTTGAAAAACATTGAATTTGTGTTGCAAAAACATTGAATTGAAAGCATATTCATGGATCAAGCCTAATGACTTTTTATGATTAGTAGTTGTCTAACTTTATTCAAAAGTCAAATTCAACATTTTTATGTGTAAAGTCCAATACATTAATTAATATTTAATAACTTTGGTATGATTAGTAGTAATCTAGCATTATTCAAAAGCTAAATTTGAAAATGTTTATGCGTGAAATCTAGTGTAATAATAGTTTATTTTCCTAAGTAAGTTTGAAATTAAAATATACCCATGGAATTTAAAGAGTTCATACTTTTTTCTTCTTTTTTTCACAAAAAAATTTGCTTTATATTCATATAGATTATAAATTGTTCATTAAAATATAACACTTTCCGAAAACTTCATCAAATATGCTAATGATTCTCAAAACCGGTAGAACAATTACCCATCAAAATGTCACCAATGACTACCTAACTATAGACCTCAATACAAACAGTTAGAACATTCTGGAGCCTATTGCCTTATAGACTTTCAGAAAAAACAAAAATGACATAGCCGATAGTCTCACAGGATAGAAAAGATCTAAGAACATATGTGAGAACATATGTGGGCCTTCATGATCCCCGACACATTGGAAATATTCTATTTTCCCAGGAGGCCTAAGAAGAGTCTTTTTTGATAGGTTGTTTGCATCATAATTCTCTTCACAATACACATGCTTAAAGGATATCAACCGAAAGCGATTTTTGAGTTCCGAGATCCTATCCTTCCAACATTCTAGGGATATGACCTGAAGTTTTCCCTTGCCAATTAGCCAGTCTATAATAATCCGAGAATCACACTGCACATAAAAATCTGAGATGTCAAGCCGAACAACAAGTGCGAGAAGAGCCCATGCTCCAAGCAACTCTGCTCTGGTGTTGGTACCTAGACCGCAATTGAAAACCCATTTGAAGATTTTGTTCTCATTAATCCGAATGACCCCTCCAGCACCGCTATTAAGACCAGTTGCACAAGCCGCACCATCAAACCACCCAGCCAAGCATTTTTCCACGAGATATTTTGAAATGCTCTGAATCTGCTTTATTCTAATAGTCGGCCTTTATTCTTTTAAAACCGATAGAGACATACTAACCACCTTTTGGACTGATGGATTCCCATTTTCAAAAATCACGCGATTCCTTTCCAGCCAGGTATGCCAACAAATAAAGGTCAGGAGACTGGGATGGTTAGTATTCAAATTTTTCCAGTTCCTCAAAACATTCAGGAATAGAGTTTCCGGACCACAGACCTAGAAGCATTAAACTCTGACTTACTCTAATCCAAACATCCCTAGAGAAAGGGAAATCCACAAACAAATGATATACCGACTCCGACTCCTGATTACACATAGTACAATGGATCAGACCTTCGAAACCCCTACGCTGCAAATTATCCCATGTTAGCACTTTATTTTCCACCAATAACCAGGAAAACAATTTAATTTTTAAAGGGCATTCCCAGTTCCAGAGCGCCTTTCTCCATCCACCAATCACAAAAGCACAATTCTTACTTTCAGCTGCCTCGTATGCATTTTTAACCATGAGACTGCCTGATTTATCACCTCCGATCCATTTCAGAACGTCCGATCTATTCTGAAGTTGTATGCCACTGCTAATAATAGCACTTCTATACACCTGCCATTCCTCTTCTAGATCCCCAGATAAGTCCAAATCCTCTCTAGTAACCCAATTGGTCTCAAATATACCAGGTCTCGACACTCCCTGAGCCTGAAATAAATAGTTGATCCCTCGAAGGTTTAGTGCCATAATCAAATCTTCGGACAAAAGAGTCGATTCTCCCAAACCAAGAATTCGATCTCTCCCAATAACAATCAAAGTTCCCAAACCTGGGTACCAAGCCATCTAGTGCAGCAAAATGTACAATGGATTCAAAAGGTATTTCCACGTCTACGATCCAGACATTACAGGAGTCAGCACCATCCTGAGCCAATGCTCCACTGACAAAGACGATAGATATTTTTCTTTAATTACTCGATGCCATAGGCCCTCCACCATTATATCCCTCCACAAGTTATTAGCTGCCATTGCCCAATTGAAACTAAACAAATTCTGCATCCCCCATCCCCCAAATATCTTCAACCAAGCAGTATAATGCCAACTACACAAATGAAAGCCTTTTCTTTTATGATTCCCATTCCAAAGAAAGTTGTAGATGACTTGTCCAATTATGTGGAGGATCGAGGAAGGAATGTTTGCCAAAGCCAACCAATAAACAAGTTGGCTTTCCAAGACAGCCTTGACCAGAACCAAGCGACCTCCCAAAGTCAACCATCGATTGCACCAATGGTTAATTCTATTTTCATATTTGGATAACAGCCAATCCCAATCTTCAGCTTTAAACCTGTCAACTTTCAAAGTATAACCCAAATACTTAAATCCATTTGCAATATTATTAACTTCATATGGAAAAAAAAAAATTTATGGAATCCAAGACAGTTGGTTGCACTCCAAACTGATAAAAGGATGTTTTCTGAGAATTAATCATCAACCATGTAGCGTTGCAAAAGATAGCCAGGAGCTTTTGTATCTCCAACCACTCATTAACAGAAGCATTAGTCATTATGAGAATATCATCTACAAAAAGGAGATGGAGAATCCGTAAGAGTCTAGTTACCTTAATACCTGTCACCCTACCTTCCCCTTGTCACTTTTTCAATGCAAGACTCAAGCCTTCCATTACTAAAATAAAGAGCAAAGGTGACAGTTGTAAATTCTAACCTTGTACAATGTCTATTGTAAACAGATATTCAGAAAAGAACAGAAAATATACAATGGCAAATACAAACATTACACAGAGTTTTTTCCCCTGGAAACCCAAACTGGGAAAACCAACATATATTATATTCATTCATTGTGTTACATTGTTTACAATACAATATACATATAGGAGCCGGCGGCATCCAAAACCCTAACCCAATGACCTGGATTAGTCCAAAATCTTAATTCCTTAACCGGAAATAGAAAACCATCGGCAAAAACCATGTGCCAAAAAAACCACCTAAATACATGACACGTTTCTGGGAGGTAGGTGTCACGTTTCCCGAGGCAGAAAAAAAATTTAGCACTCAAAATGTAATGTTAAATTTTGAGCGCTTTATTCAATTTGTGTTAGATTTGCCCATCTCAAGGTCTTTTGCTTGTTGTCATAACCCATAAACTCCCAGTTAAGCCTTGATAAGCTCCCATAGATCTCATTACCCAAGATTGCTTTGTCAATCTATCCTTAACCTAGAAAGATCAAAGACACAAATAAAAGTCATTTCATAACTTTTATGTCTTTTATATTTGAAATAAAATCAATATTTATTTATTTTTCAAAAAATTCCCCAAAGCAATAGTGGTTTGTGCCAAGGTGAACCTAGTCTATCTTAAATCAAACCTTATCAACTAAACCACTACTCATAGGCCAAATTCTTAGTTTACATGTCGAATGCCTAGTCTCCATATAACCATCACAAGCCAAAACATAAGTCACCAAAGCCACGCAACATACCAAGTTTAGCTTAAAGCACCAAAAGTCATTCTCACATATCTTATCAAATAAACTATGTGAGCATTTGCATACCTAACAAAATGCACAGGTGTTTTGAATCCATTGCATTGTAGCAGTTTTCATCATTTGTGCTCGACGAGTTTTATCAAAATCTGTTCTCTGTTGTGGTATCGACAACATGTGTTTCAAGTTTTTTGTCTAGCAAGAAAGTAATTTCTGAATGGCAATACAAAGGAGAGTTTTTACATTCCTGAGCGTTTTGACTCTGATGTCTTTTGAAATCTCACTCAATGAAGTTATGGAAAGTATTAGATCAGAGGAATCTGAATATGAGGTTGTTATGGAACTGTTCCACATGGCAGATTGAATGCCAAGTCAAGAGGAAGAATATGCGCCCATCTCCAAGGTATTAAGCATTCAACCCTACCTCAATGTACAAGTGCTCGAAATGGTAAGAGCCTGCGCTAGCTAAATCAAACGATGATCCAAGTGCCATGTGCCAAGGTGATGATGTGTCATGAAGATGTTCTAAAGATACAGGTGGCTCGAGCATCAAATTGAAGGCTACGGGTTTCAAGACAACACGTAGGAGTTTAGTGTTCTTCAAATGCACAGTGTATTTAAAATGACAGCCACACCTATATCCAAACATTACAGAGATTGAATTTTATTACTCCAAGCTGTGTTAAAGCTCCCAATGCTAGCTCAAAGATAGTAAGGTTTTCAGGGAGCAATAAGGCCAAGATTTGTCAAGTTTTGTAGATGAATGCTATGAAGAAAATGCAGAGGTCGACACATCAAAAGCACAGGAAGCCATTATTCCCATCTGGTTATAGCAGATGGACAGTGGGATGTCACACTTCAGCTCGAAATTCTAAATGGGCGTTGAGTTATTTTCAGTGTCTGCAATCGCGTCGGTTTCAAAGCTGGTGAAGGAGACCATCGATACAAATCAGACCTGTTTGTCACCCGGAAGGAGGGCTTGGAAATATATGAAGATATGGTGCTGGGAAGATCGTTTGAAGACCTATGTGCTTAGATGTATTTAAAAGTGCTTATTTTCTTGGGAAATACAATTATGGGTTTCAGTATTTGGTTGATGGGGAGTACCGAATGGCGGACTACTTTCCCTTTGTGTCTGTCGAGAAGGTTAAAAACACAATCTATAGGGGATTGGAAAAGAAGGAAGACAAGCAAATCGAAATCAATCAAGAAAGTGAAGATAAGACAGATAGTTCTGATTCTAAATGATACTGTTTTGTTCTGATTGCCATCGCTCCTGGTTGTTAAGCCCAAATTTTGAGGTGCAGATTTGGAACTAAAGACGATAGGGGCTGTATTGTTTGGGAACCCCCTTGAGTTCTTGCCTGAAATTTTGCCATTATCTAATCTTCGGAACTTATCATTAGCCAATGTTCGAATCAAATCAAAGGTGATCAAGCTTTATTCATCCGTAAATGTTCAAATAGAGATAGAGTCAGGGACACAGACAAAGATAGTGATTTGGATCGAGATAAAGAATTGAGATTCAGAAATAGGATTGGAGCCACACACCATTTTTCTTCTCCAGGGGACCAGAGGCCATCTCCTAGAAACTTGAATTCAACAGTCAGACGTTCTCTACGTGAAAAAGGTCGATCCCCCAGAGGAAGAAGCTACTCTAGCAATTCATCAGATAAAAGAGTAATGCATCCATGTTTCCTTCCCCGAAGAGATATGAACAACCTTGAAGATTAAGAGGCTTGGATAATATAGTTTTGACATTTTGAAGGTGGCTTACAAAGCCTTCCTTTTCGGTGGCTATTCGAGCTGGCACAAGCATCCTTAGCAGCCGAAAACAGGGCTTTCGGTGGCTTACAAGTCAGAATTGTGGCTCTTTAGCCACCAAAAGCACAGGGAAGGGCAGGAAGCCACTCTTTTTGCACAGATCCAAGTTTTTCTTATCCAAATGCCTTACGAATAGTTCCAAACGATAGATAATAATTAAAGTCATCATTATCAAGATTCTGTTTTGATTTTGGAGATGCCTAGCAAGGTGGAAAGGTTAAATTGGTTACCTATTTTCTGGGCAAAAAATTGTCTTGTTGCCAGCAGGTGGCAATTTCGACTTGTCCCATATCGTAAGAAGATCCATCAGCCTTGGAAGGCTTACTATAGTTGTTGAAGACTATGAAGAATAAGGGTTTGACCCCTTAAATAGGATCTGTTCCTATTTTTGTGAATCTAGTTTTGACTTTCTATTTTGGGCAAATGTGATCCAGTTTCTTAGGATCTGGAAATCTTTGTAAAGGCTATAAAGCTAGGAACTTTATAAGTGCCAAAGGTTTGATTTTGAGTTCTAAACTATACTGCTATTGTGATAGAGATTATTTCACTGTTATTGTCAGATCTTCTTTTCTCTTTCTGTTATATGCTTATGAATTGAATTATGTTCTTTATCTATGTTTACATAGTCCATTGGTGTCTGTCATCTCACTATCTGATTAGTAAGCAAAGGATCATAAGTATTTATTGTTGATCTGTTATCCCATCATATCTATTGTTTTATAGACGTATGTTTCGGTTAATTGATTAGACTCTTTATCCATTTGATTCACCTATCTGATAATAGCTCTTGAAGGCCTTGCATTGTTTGAATATCCTTAGACAGTCTTGTGATACAATCTAGTGAGTTAGATATTCATCTTGATCCAACCTCATACCCATCATTGAGTAAATCATTGAAAGATTATTTAAGTTACCAGGCATCTCTGAGATACAACCTAGGAGAGTGATAACAAGTTCGATGGGAACCTGGTGGTGGCCAGACTTCATGTCAATCTTGTTGAATAACTTTGCCCCCTTGAGTTGGTCAAGAAGGTCATCAATCCTGGGAATGGGGTAGTGTTTCATGACTGTGATTTTTTTTAAGGCTTTGTAATCAATGCAAAGTCACCAAGTCTCGTCCTTCTTCTGCACCAGTACAATCGAGCTTCTGCAAGGGGAGGAGTTGGGTTTGATGTGCCCCTTTTGAAGAAGCTCTTGGATCTGACGCCTGATTTCATCATTCTCCATCAGCGAGTGCCGATAGATTGGTCCATTAGGTAGAGGTGTGTCGGGGGTCAGATCAATTGTATGCTTGACTTGGAAATGTGTCGGTACCCCTATAGGTGAGACAAAGATGTCTCTGTATTCTTCCATGATTCCGTCCACTTGCTTATGCTACAAAGAGAGGCATTGTGTAGAGGCCAGGGATGTGGGGACGACCTTCTTCTTACTGTGAGCATGGATCACAAAGACGATGAACTTCCCGGTTTGTGAAATGACCTTACTGCATTTCTTAGCAGAGATTAAAGAAATAGTAGTAGGTGCTACCACCTCTGAAATCCCGTACAATATAATAACACTGCGGGGTCTAGACTCATACACAACATGATGCTTCCACAAATATGGTTTTCCTAAAAGAACATCACAAACTTCAAGGGGAGAAATATCACACAATACCTCATCTTTGAAAGGCTTGATGCTATAGGGCAGACGAAACTGTTGGTTGACACAAAGATCTCTTCCTTGACAAAGCCAGTCGATGGTGTAGGGTTGCAGGTGCGGTGTCATTGGCAGGTTCAACTACTTGATGACCTCTGCTGAAAGTAGGTTCTTCTAACTACCGCTGTCGATAATGAAATGAATCAGAGCCCCCTTGACCCACATCTGCGAGTGAAAGAGGCGTTCCCCTTCCTTTGGTTCTTCTGGTTCACTTGGCCAGACTTTGGTGGTAGAGACCGTGGCACTGGGTTCAGCATTGATAATCCGCTTCCCTCCTTCAAGATTTGACTTAGAATCAAAATCGGCCTCTGACTCGGAAGCCTTCAGCTCAACCACGAGGGACTGCTTGGAGCGGCATTCATCAGTGTTGTGCCAAGGATCTGCGCGAAGTTGTCCATTATTTCGTTCCTTTGTTGCACGAGGGCTTCCTCGAGTAACATTTTAATAGGATCTCCTGCTCCATCATCTTTCTTTTCTTCTCACATGGGTTGTTGTCGATCTCGATGCAACCAATCTAATAATGGCTTGATTGGTTCAAGTCTCAACTTCTTGTACCCAAACCTTGTCGGGGACATGCACGAAGAAAAATAAATGTGTAACAGACCACTCTGATACCACTGATCCAGATTTAGGAAAGGAACGAACTGATTAACAGGTTGAATACAATAAACACATATATAGGAAGAATAACACAAATATCCAATGAACAATATCTTCTATTAAATAATGAAATAGGTTGAAACTGTAAAATTGCAGAACTGAAACTTGCTCGAATGGTGGTAGCTATCTCTGAGAAGAGATGTGGCTGCTACGTGCATCCGTTTGAGCATAATGGATTACAATGAGGCTTCAGAGGCCCTTTTCATATTACTCATGAATGCCAAAAGCCTAGACATCCAAAAACCTAACCCTAGAAGGTGAAACACCAGAAGTCATGTGGGTCCTATGGGTAAGTTGGTGTAATTTGGTACCTCAACTTCCTAGGGTCATAACTTTTTCATATGACCTTCGTTTTAGGCGCATGATAGCCCGTTGGAAAGGTCTTTCAGAGAACTACACATTTCGCCATCAAACTCTGAATCTGTCTACAGCTTGACTGTGGCGAGTCAAAAAANTAGGGCCCCAAAACAACCTTGGAAGTACAACAAGATGTGCTGACATGAAAACATACAAAATAATCCAGTTGGATTAGGCGAGAGGCCACCCGTATCCACCTGGAGAATGTGTGAGGCTTTAGACAACCCCATAAGTGTAGAAATCACAATTATGAAACAGTACAAAAAGATGTGCTGAATAAAAAACGGACATGAGGAGCCAGTTGGAATAGGTGGGTGGCCACCAATATCCACCTGGATCAATATCCAAGATAAAGTACCTAAATCACCTAGTGAAAATGCATAGTCCATTGATTTCACCAAAAAATTTACTTTGATAACCTAGTTGAGCAAGTTCAATCATTTAACCTAGTAACCCACCCGTAGTTTCGACTTTCTGCATATATTTACCTGTTATGTTTTTTACCATGTTTTGGATTTTGGTACATGTTCTGATAATTTGCAATTTAAGCGATGTTCCAACTTTTTGGACATTCCCTATCATTTCCTAGAGTCCTAGACCTATCCGCTACCAACACAGATACATTTAGAGATCGAGATCTAGTGCCAGTAGACCCAACAATAATAAAYATAGTTTATCCACCTGAAGCATCCATTCAAGGACTAGTTTACCCTTGTTCAGTTCCAAGTWGTAAGAAACATAACTTTTCCCACAATCACTGYAGAAGGGGGTCTTTGTCCCACAAACAAGGGGGTCTCATACATCAATTTGGTGTTSKCTTGGCCRCRACYTTAAAAKTAGATTATTATTATTATCATAAKCCCCAATATCCAATATCCCCTCAATACATCCCCACATCCCCCAATATATTAACTTTAATTTGCACAATTTTAACCCCCTTTATAAACGAAGGTGATAAGATATTGGTAAAAGATCATCTTCTTTCCTTGAAATTTCTCATAAAATTATTATGAAAACTAATACAAATTAAGAATAAAAACATTAAAAAAATTATTTGCATAAATCAATTTTAATACTTCATTTAAAAAAATATTAATTCGAAAGAAAATTTTATATTCAAAACTGAAATTACTAATACTTTGATTAATGTTAAATTAGAAAGAATATGAAAATTTTATATATTCAAAACTCAATTTAATAATACATACCATGAGACAAATACAAATAAAACAAATAATAATTTACCCAAATGAATAAATAAATAGTCTGGACCCACCACTAAGTTGAAAAAATGACACCACATACATACCCCATGACTTGTGCTTTCTTCAAAAACACCAAAGTCAAACATTTACCAACTTTCCCGCATTTCACGGTAGGACCATTTACCCGCATTTAACGGTAGTCCGTGACTCCGTCACACCTACCCACAACTTTCTTTTATGTCCCGTCAAGCCACCTATTTTACTCGCAGTTCACGGTAGTCCGTGACTCCGTCACACCTAACCACAACCATCAACCTTAACCGTCAACTTTCTTTTATGTCCCGTCAAGCCACCTATTTTCCTTGCAATTTATGTCTCATCAAGCCAGTATTCCCCACGTATTTTCTCTGTTATTGCCTTCAACAATTTTACTTCAGTTTTCCAGCCACGCACAAGACTTGACAATCACACCCAAAACGATCAACTTTATTTTACCTCTAACTTTATTTCCCGTCAAACCATCTATTGCCCCACACAACACAAGGCTTTACATGAAATCTGCACGTATTTTCTCTGTCATTGCTTTTCTATGTTTTCTCTGGACGTATTTTCTCTGTTATACTTTACATAAAATCTGGATGTATTTTATTTCTATATATACATAGAGAAAGAACGGCAGTAGTCACTTGAGTTTGGCATAGACCTTGAACATTCAGGTTTGGAAGGCATCCTTTCACCGTGTCTAGGCAACCTCTCCTTACTAATTTGGATATTTCTCATACTAATTTGAGAGGTAGAATTCCTCCAGAGATTGGGCGGCTTAAAGCGCTCACATATCTTTTCCTGAGTAATAATCTACTCTCGGGTTCTATTCCAGTTGAAGCTATAGCCAATTTGAGTAAATTGACATTGCTAAGTATTAGTGAAAATATGCTCACTGGAAGGATACCGGAAGCCATTTCCAATTTGAATCAATTGACACAACCTGTTTTTAATGGAAACATGCTCAGTGGGAAGATATCGGAAGCCATTTTCAATTTGAATCAATTGACAGAACTAGAGCTTGGGGCAAATATGCTCAGCGGTAGCATCCTGAATCCATAGGAAAGCTTCAATCCCTTGAGGTCATCTCCTTGAATTCAAACAATTTAACCGGACAAATCCCACATACCATAGGTCAATTAAAGAATCTTACTTATTTATATTTAAGTAATAATAGCATAACTGGACAAATCCCACATAGTATAGGTAAATTGAAGAGTCTCACTGCTTTACATTTGAATAATAATAATATTTCTGGTGGTATAGTTGGTGTTAGTGGTTTGGTTTCTCTAGAATCATTGGATGTGTCCAATAACTTATTTAGTGGATTTTTGGATATAGGCTTTCCATTTTATTTAATGTATTTTGTTGCTCATTCTAATCATTTTTACAGTACTTTTCCATCATCTTTAGCTAATTGTACTCAGCTTGAACTATTGGATTTAAGGGAAAATAGATTGATAGGGGAGCTTCCTATGCACGTTACAAATTTTTCTGAGTTGAGAGTCCTAAGTATGGCATATAACAATCTTCATGGTGATATTCCTCAATGGATAACAAATCTCACCAACTTGCAAGTGTTGGATTTATCCAACAATAAATTCAGTGGGAGAATACCATCTAATCTTGAGGGCCTCGAAGGATTTAAAGTCAACAAGTCTTTTACTAATAAATATGATGTTAGTACACTTTATTATGAACTAAGGATTGACATGAAAGGAAGTGTGTATAATTTTCCATATGTGTTGTTGACAAATACAATACTTGATTTGTCGAGCAATGATTTGATGGGAGAAATCCCTCCAAGCATGGGAACTCTAACTAGTTTGCGACTGCTGAATTTATCTAGAAATGAATTGGATGGACAAATACATGTGTCTATTGCTAACATATCTACTTTGGAGCAGTTGGACTTGGCCGAAAATAATTTGAGTGGATGTATTCCTCAAGAGCTCTC
>SNQJ01S0210380.1:0-11161 GCA_010110895.2 Picea sitchensis
TTACCACATAGGAGAGAACTTGTTAACCAATTTCTAGATTTTGAGATTGGTAAATGGTGCATTATCTTCACAAGAGCATTTGGTTTTAGAGTCATTGTCTCCAATATAAAAAACCAAAGAGGATGATACTCCAAGTTTAGGTGCAGAAACAAGTACGAAGTCACTTCATAGTCATAATGATTCAATCATGAGAAATATGGCATTACATTAGCAAGGACATTGTATGTTCAATGTTCTCTTTATCTTGGGTGTGTTACACATAAAATTTTAAATAGGTTGACCCTTATGTTTCACGGTTCATGCTTTAGTCATGTTATCACAATTCTAATGGTCACCTAGTGGACATTAATAAAATTATCAAATCTCATGCTCATTTTCATGTCTTGATTTGTATTGATATAGGAAAACATAAACTATTTGCTTGTCATCCTTGTCAATCCCTTGAAAGGCTTTGTGAAATTACTAGAGAGGCATGATTTCAGTCTAATATTTATACTTGTCTTGCCATATAATTCATGACCTCTCTTCTAGTTTGTTATAATAGGTCTGTTTTCTTTCTAACTTGCATTTTCATGTTTTGTGATTGAAAAAATATTGTGGAGACAACCACTATTCAACACTTGAGTAATACAATTGACAATGATATTCTCAAATACAATGTTGGTACTTTCCATAGTGACAACTCCCTTGATAGTATTATAGAGCGTCAAAAGATCAATGACAAGAGATTTACCACGACTTTATACAACATGAAAAATAATAAGGATGAATTTGAATAAATGAATGAGAAGAAATCTCATTCGAGTAGTGTGGATAAAGGTTGTTGATCCAGGTGGATATCGATGGCCACCCACCTTTTTCGGCTGGCTCAAAATAGTTTTCTGACAATTTTGACAATTTACTATTTTTAGCAGTTTTTAACTTCTGGGGCCATTTTGAGGGCCCAAATGAAGGTTTTTCAAGATTTAGGTTCTCAATGATATCCAAAGGCATGATTGAGCCCCTAAAATGAATCTCCTCAATGATACCTTTCCAACGAGCTATCACACGCCTAAAATGGAGATCATATGCAAAAGTTACGACCCCGGGAAGTTGATGTACTCACTTACCCAAACGGGGCCCACATGAATTTTGGCGCTTCATCTCCTAGGGTTAGGTTTTTGGATGTCTAGGAATTTTTGCATTCCTGTTTATTATAAAAAAGGCCTTCAGAGCCTCATTGTAATCATCTTCTTGCGAATACGAGTAGCCGTCACATCTCTTCTCAGAGATAAGTTGCCACCATTCTATCGAGTCTTTCACTCTGTATTTTACAGTCTCTGTACATTTATTTCATCAATAGAAATCGTGTATTACTGTATATCTATGTTTATGGTTCAATCTCTGATATATTTCTGTTATATTATTGAATATATATGATATCTCTGTGCATTTCTTTATTATATCTCCGATCTCATTTCATGTCGAAAATAATCGGAATCAGTTGTTCCATAGAAAAAGAAAATAAAACATATGAAAAAAATCTAATGAAAGAGCATGAAACATCAAGTAACTTTGATGGAAACACAAAATGTGAACAACTTGAGATTTTGATTTCACAGTTATTGTAGACTTAACTAGTGTGATTATCCATAAACATTTCAATGCAAACAAGAATGGAAGATGTTCTCTAAATAAGCATTATATGGACTTCTACTATGCATGTACATAGATAAGTTAACATTTTCTAACAATATTCTTGTGAAAAGAATAAAAAAGAACCCAAGCATAATTTGTACCATCTTGTGTGTTTTTGTTTTCTATAACATTATTGATGGCTTGAAAATCTTTGTAGTTCTAGGTGGATATGTATATTCTTATATTGCTAATATGGAAGATCAAAACTACACACAATAGTGTGTACATTGTAATATCCTCGGTAGAGCCCCAGTTGTAATTATGAATTGTAATCATAATTATGAATTGTAATCATAATTATGAATTGTAATCATGTTTTGTAGGCTGGTGAGCCGAGTATTGATAAGCTAGTGGGCTTATGTGTTTATTAGGCCGAAGAGCCTAAGTGTTAAAGGCCAGGATCATGTTTTTGTATATGTAGTTATGCAGAGCATTAATAAAGATTAAACATGGTTGTGTGCAGACCGACCACGAAGAAAGAGTGATGGGGGACTAAGCTTCCACAAGGTGGGTAAGGGAAAGGGGGTTGAAAGTTGGAAAGAGGGGCTAAGCTTAGGGGCTTAAGTCCTTGGGAATAATAATTTATTATTATTCCAAAGCTGTGTGACAAACACGTTTTTATACTAACTCCTAGAAGAGGCAACACATGCAACTCCAACGTGTGAAAAAGGGAACACATACTTGATGGAGTGCATTCAGCTTCATGGGCGACATGTGTCGGCCCAGGCACATGCAATTTAATCCAGGAATTGAGTCGTGATGGGGTTCATCCTCCATTATGTTGTTTGCTATTTGAACTGTGTTGTCGATGTGTCTGATCTCTGTATGCCTCATGCAGCTCTGAAACCCAAAGCTTGTGATGTTTTCTTGAGAATCCAATACACCCTCTGTCTGAATTGTTGATTTTGTGGTTGACCTCTGCATGGATTCCTTGTCACGCATCCTGAAAACCAATGGCAAATATGTGGATTGAGACGTGTCATCTGTGTGTCCTGTGAGCCCAGCCTATCCGCTCTTGCAGAGTCGAGTTCATACCTGAACTATCCTTGGGTTGCTGCCTTCTATGTTTCCTGAGTGGAATTGACCAGTTGTTGTTGTTGTCATCCTCACTTTGTAGGAATTGGGTTGAAGTTGGTTGAAGAATTGGGTTGTCATGCCCGTGGTAGAAGAGGCAGGTTGTCATGCCTGTGAGCAACTCTCTCTAGGTAAGAGAGTCTGTTGGGAATTGGTTTTCTCCCAGAGAGAGTCCAACACCAGCTATGGAGCTCTGAGAATTCTTGATCTGGCCTGTTGTCGATACCTAGAGAGGTAGGTGAAGCATCGATTGACTTTTCTTGTGAAGGTGTATACTTCCAGGTGGAACATGCATGTGGGGAATGAGAGTCCATGAGTAGTGGCCGTAAGAAGGCTCCTGGAGAGAATCCTTCTAGTTTCTCTGTGCAGTTTTCCTGTAACCTCAGCCTAGTATAGGATTCCCTTGCCTTGGGTGGAGCTTAGTCCCAGCTCGGGGGTGATCCACTACTAAGCATTATGAGCAGCGAGGTCCAAGGCTGGAAGGTTCGTGGAAAGTCTGCACGTAGTTGGTGGAGTTACTATAGTTTCAAAGATAAGTATATGCATGTGTTTAATTTCAATTAAAATGCATGTCTATGATGCTTGCAATATTATCATGTTTTCTATTGCAATGACAATTACTGTTAATTCCATTACTTATGTATGTTAGCAGTAATTATATGTTTACTCTGTGTTAAGTCATTTAACTTCATATTAAATTCATACTATATAAGTGTTATCTCGCGTAGTAGCGTTGCCCGACAATGGGGTTGAGGGTCGGGGACGTTACAATATGGTATCATAGCCATAGTTTCCATGCTGATCCTGGATGGGCTGGATAAGTGATCTTTGAACCCAAGGTTTTGAGGGGAAATTGTGTCTAGAGGACTAGTTTGGGACCTCAGAATGTTTCTGAGTGCCAAGGGGTTACTTGGTCGTGTTACGAAGCTCAGGAGGAGTAGTGGTACAATAAAACCACAACTGGCGTGGTATTTGACCAGAGAGAGAGAGCGCTCAACACTTGGGGTGTCGGAGATGTAGGATCTTTTCAGACGGAAGGGAAATTCAGTATGACCGTCAGCTCTGGAGAAGGTACAGGAGGGTTATCTTGGAAGCCCTTCGGAGTTCAGAAATCAGGAGAAGTGAGGCGTGCAGAGGCATAAACGTCCGAAACCTAAAACCCCGAAGTCCCGAGGGAGATCTACACTGTAGATCTGGAGAAAAGAGCTTGATTGTTGGATCAAGCAGAAGAGCAGATTGTGATTTCGGGAGTTCGACTATCGAGAGAAGTGGAATGTGTCATTGCACAAATTCCCGAACTCCAAAGTTTCGAAGTGAAAGAGTAGACATGGTGGGGTTGGATGGCGTCGCTAGTATTCTGCCATGTGGCATCCTGTGTAAGCAGGGTTAGTGGGGCCCAAGGTTACGTAATGTAGTTAAAGGTCGAAGGACCCACAGTGGCGTTGATCACGATATATCAAGATCAACGACCATGAGATATTGCGGGGATCCAAGTTGCACAGAAGATAATTCTCCAAGGTGGTCTCGCAATCCAAACCATAGTTTCACTGAGGGGTTATGTGTCGACGTCAGGAGAATTGCGGGACAAAAGACAAGTTTCTCCAAACCATCGTTGCATGCCCCCGCAATTGGGAAAATGTTAAGTGATGTGACGTAATAAGGTCACCTAAGGTGACGTGGGAGTGTTCAGAGATTAATGGTTCAAGGTGTGCGGATGTGAAATTTTCCGAAGTCCTGAAGTCCCGGAACTCAGAAGCCTGAGGTTCCACCACGAGTATCAGCCATTGGATGCTGGGTAGACGTGGACGGTCGATCCGCCCTACGTCGCGAGTTCGTTAGTCTGAAACTCAGGAAGTTGTTGTGAAGTGCTTTGAAACACCCCAGAACGCGAAGTCGCGAAGCGCCCTTTTTGACAGGCGAGTGGTCATGACCCGCGATCGTGTGGGTTGGGGACTAAGAGAGAAGGGGATAATGCCCGAAGGATTTTTACGGAGACGAGTAGAGATCGGAAAATTCATGAAATTTGAATTTTTCTTAAAACATATTCAATTTATGAATTTTGTGGGATCTTTTTTAGGGAATGATGGCCTAACAAATTCTGGCGAACTCCATGTTGTGTTTGCAGAGTTCAATGAGTGTTAGGACTGCAATGAATTGACACAGAGTGCATGAATGGAGGAAGCAAAAAATGCTTCCATTTCAGAGAATGAAGCAAAAGGAATGGATGTCCATTTGGGAGTTGAAGGATCGAACTCCAATGGACATGGAGAAGAGATATATAAGGAAGGGAAGATGATGAAAATCATTGAACGATTGCAGAAAGATGCCCAAACTCATCGAGAATATAGCAAGAAGCTTATGAAAGCTAAGGACAAGCAGGGAGAATTCAACTTAAAGTTGATGAAGAGTCTGGAGAGAATAGAAAATAAGTTGGACAAGGAGAGAGACGCGAGAAAAATAGGGAGTCACCAGGCTTCTGAGGGAAGAAGATCAAGGAGTGTTGGTAGACACTATCATCAGTCCCAAGGTCACTCCAAGAGGAGGGTACACAATATTTCAAGCCCATATCCTACTAGAAAGCACAGGATATCTAGGGTGGATGAGCTGAATGGAGAGATGAATAAGATTAAGCCTCCTACGTTTGACAGAGCACATAAGAAGGAGGAAGATGTCGAAACATGGTTGCTTGGCATGAGGAAATATTTCCAACTACAGAATTATTCCCCTCATGCAGAAGGAAGAATTGCAATGTATCAACTGAAGGGAAAGGCATCCATGTGGTGGGATCATCTTGTGAAGGTACAACACATTAGAGAGAAAGATATCACTTGGAGAGAATTCAAGAGGTATTTCAAGAAGAAATACTTGACTAAAAGATATTATGACAGAAAGATGAAAGAGTTCTTTGAACTCAAGCTGGGCAGCATGACCATTGATGAATATGATCAAAGGTTTCTAGAAATGCTAAAGTATGTCCCGTTCATCAAAGATGAGACTGTCAAGATTCAGAGGTATCTAAGCGGATTGCCATCTTCCATTGGTGACAAGATTCAATATGATGATCATAAGACTATGGAAGAAACTATGAGGAGGGAGAAAATCTTATATGAGCAACAAAGAGAGAAGCCTACTTTCCTGAAGGCTTGGGAAGACAAGAAGAAATTCCAGATGGATCAAAGGAAGAAGGGAACTAAGCCACCCTTTTTCAGAAACAGTCCTCAAGGACATCCATCATTTAGAGAGCCGACAATGGTTGGCGTAGGGGAACAAAGGCCAAGGAAACCACCCATTCAGTGTTGGGGCTATCAGGGGAACCACAAGTATAGAGATTGTCCCCACAAAAATGGTAAAGTGAGAGTTTTCCATAATGTTCAGTAAGATGAAATAGTGGAAGACATAGGCAATAGAATACCAAGAATCTACGCAACCCTAGACAACAAACAAGTAGAATAATAGTCGCACATGATTGAAGTGGAAAGTATGATCAACAACCATCCCTTTACTATTTTAATTGATTTAGGGGCTAGCCATAGTTATATAGATCCTAGAGTGGTGGAAAGTTTTCAATTGTCGATAAGCAAACATGAAAAGTCTTGGTTAGTGCAGCTGGCTACAGGAACCAAGATGAAAGTCAGTGAGTTAGTTAAGTCATGTCCAGTGGACATGAATGGACTGAGAACAAAGGCTGAATTGAACATTCTTACTTTAGGTTCTTATGACTGTCTAATTGGGATGGACTGGTTGGACCAACACCATGCCATCTTGGACTGTCATAACAAGGCATTCACTTGCCTGGATGAGGAAGTAAATTGGAAAACAATCCAAGGAATTCCCAGAGTTGTTGCTATCAGAGAAATCTCAGTAATGCAACTGAATAAGTGCTACAAGAAAGGCTGTCAATTATCTGCATCCCATGTGGAGGAAAAACCTAAGGATAAAGTATCGAATATTGAAGATCATGAGGTACTAAAAGAGTTTGAAGATGTATTCCAGGAGGTACCCGGATTACCCTCGAAGAGAGATATTGACTTCTCTGTAAATTTGATGCCTGGAGCAACTCCAATGTCAAAAGCTCCTTACAGAATGAGTACACCAGAGCTGAAGGAACTGCAATTGTAGCTTGAAGAGCTTCTGAAGAAGGGGTATATATGCCCAAGTGTGTCACCTTGGGGTGCCCCGGTCTTGTTCATGAAGAAGAAGGATGGGACGTTGAGATTGTGTATTGATTTTCGACAGTTAAACAAAGTGACTATTAAGAACAAGTATCCTCTGCCAAGGATCGATGATATCTTTGATCAGTTGAAGGATGCTAAGATATTTTCGAAAATAGATCTTAGATCAGGATATCACCAGGTAAGAATACAGGATGAAGACATCAGCAATACCGCCATTATAACAAGGTATCGTCATTATGAGTTCACAATGGTGCCATTTGGGATGTCGAATGAACCCGTTGTTTTTATGTGCCTAATGAATGGTGTATTCAGGGACTATCTGGACAAGTTTGTCATAGTCTTTTTGGATGAAATCCTGGTGTATTCCAAGTTGGAGGAAGAGCATGAACAACATATGAGGATGGTGTTGCAAGTGCTAAGAGAGCACCAACTGTATGCCAAGTTGAGCAAATGCTCGTTTTATCAAAAACAAATCCATTTCTTGGGGCATATTATTTTGAAGGATGGGATAGTTGTAGATCCTGAGAAGATTGAGGCCATCAGAGAATGGTCAATGCCAAAGAACATGACAGAAGTCAGATCCTTTATGGGTCTAGCTGGTTGTTATAGAAGGTTTATCGCAGGGTTCACAAGGATAGCTCACCCTATCACTTCCTTGCAAAGGAAGGAGAAGAAATTTCAGTGGATAGAAGAATGTGAGAAAATCCTCCAGCAATTGAAGCAACTGTTAACCAGTGCTCCAATATTGAGGATTGCAGATCCGAATGAATATTTCTTGGTATGCACAGATGCATGCAAAGAAGGACTGGGAGGAGTCCTCAGTCAGAATGGATTCGTAATTTGTTATGAATCCAAAAAGTTGAAAGAACACGAAAGGAACTATGCAACTCATGACTTGGAGTTGGCATCCATAGTACACTCTCCAAAGAAGTGGAGGCATTACCTCATGGTAAGGAGGTTCGAACTGAGGAGAGACCATAATGGTCTGAAGTATTTGTTTGATCATCCAACCTAATGCTAGGTAGAGTAGGTGGTTGGAGTTTCTTTGTGAGTATGACTTTGATATCAAGCATATCAAAGGAAAGGAAAACAAAGTGGTTGATGCACTCAACATGAGAGTGCATGAATTACATGCTACAACCATTAGCATGTACCGAATTGATATTAAAGGAATAATTTTGGAAGCTGCAAGTGCAGATTTGCAGTACATGGATTTGGTAGCAAAGATACAGCAAGGTAAGATGCCACATAAAGTGGAGAATTATAAATTGGAAACTGATGGAACACTTCTATACAAGAATGGAATTTATGTACCTGATGTCCAGGACTTGAAACTTATGATTTTGCATGAAATGAATAATGTGCCTTATGGAGGGTACCCTGGATATCCGAAAACTATGGCAGTAGTCAAGAGCCATTATTTTTGTCCAGGTTTGAAGAAAGAGATTGCAGAATACATCGCCAGATGTATGGAGTACCAGAAGGTTAAAGCTGAGCACAGACACCCAACAGGATTGTTGCAGCCTTTACCCATTCCTAAGTGGAAATGGGAGGTAGTGACAATGGATTTCATCACAGGATTGGCCAGAATAAGAAAGCAACATGACTCAATCATGGTGGTGGTGGACAAGCTTACGAAATATGCCCATTTCATTCCACTAAAGACTACTCACAAGGCAGCTAATGTTGTTGATATTTTTATGAGGGAAATAACACGATTGCACAGTATTCCCAAGACAATTGTGTCTGACAGGGACCCGAAATTTACCTCCAAGTTTTGGAAGGGGTTGTTCAAAGGATTCAGAACGAATCTGAATTTAAGCACTACATATCATCCCAAGTCTGATGGGTAGACAAAGAGGGTGAATCAAGTAATAGAAGACATACTGAGGATGTATGTGATGGACAATCCATCGAAATGGGAAGACTACCTACACTTGGTAGAATTCACCTACAATAATGGGTATCAAGCATCATTGAAGATGAGCCCATTTGAAGCACTTTATGGTAGAAAGTGCAATACTCCAGTAAGCTGGGATAATCCATTTGATAGGGCAGTAGTTGGGCCAGAGTTTCTCAAGGAAATGGAAGAGAAAATGCTGAAAATTAAGCAAAATTTGAAAGCTGCCCAAGACATGCAGAAAAGTTATGCTGATAAAAACATAACCCACAGAGAGTTTAAAGTGGATGATCATGTTTTCCTGGAAGTGACAGCCAATAGAATTTCCCTGAAGCTGGGAAACTGCACCAAGTTGGCAGCCAGATTTTGTGGGACATTTGAAATCCTAGAAAGGATTGGGCCAGTTGCATATATGCTTGCATTACCTACATCCATGACAGTACATAATGTGTTTCATGTTTCATTGCTTAAGAAATATATACCTGATGCTAATCATGTAATTGATTGGAATGTGATTCAGGTGGAGCAAGAAGGTGTCTTGCAAGTGCATCCTGTGCGCATATTGGACCGGAAAATCAAACAACTCTGGAATTGAGCCATAGAGATTGTAAAGGTCTAGTGGACCTGGTATGGTCCTAAGGACACGACATGGGAGCATGAGGATGCTANCTTGTTTATGATGTGTAAAATTTGCACTAAGGACAATGCAAAAATAAGGGGAGGGGATTGTAATATCCCCTGGTAGAGCCCCAGTTGTAATTATGAATTGTAATTAGTTTTGTAGGATGGTGAGTTGAGTATTGATAAGCTGGTGGGCTTATGTATTTATTAGGCCAAAGAGCCTAAGTGTTAAAGGCCAGGAGCCTATTTTTGTATATGTAAGTATGCATAACATTAATAAAGATTAGAAATTGTTGCGTGCAGACCGACCATGAAGAAAGAGTGATGGGGGACTAAGCTTCCACAAGGTGGGTAAGGGAAAGGGGGTTGAAAGGTTTGAAAGAGGGGCTAAGCTTAGGGGCTTAAGTCCTTGGGAATAATAATTTATTATTATTACAAAGCTGTGTGACAAAAATATTTTTATCTTAAGTCCTGGGAGAGGCAACACATGCAGCTCCAACGTGTGCAAAAGGGAACATATACTTGATGGAGTGCATGTAGCTTCATGGGCAACATGTGTCATCCCAGGAACATGCAATTTAACCCAGGAATTGAGCCGTGATGGGGGTTCATCCTCAATTATGTCGTCCGCTGTCTGAACTGTGTTTCTAATGCGTCTGATCACTATATGCCTCACGCATATTTGAAACCCGAAGCCTGTGATGTTTTCTTGAGAAGTCAATACACCCTCTGTCTGAACTATTGAGTCTGTGTTCGACCTCTGCGTGGATTCCTTGTCACACATACTGAAAACCAATGGAAAATCTGTGGATTGAGTCATGTCATCTGTGTGTCCTGTGAGCCCAGTCTATCCTCTCTTGCAAAGTCGAGTCTGTACTTGAACTATCCTTGGGTTGATTCCTTCTGTGTTTCCTGAGTGGAATTGACCAGTTGTTGTTGTTGTCATCCTCACTTTGTGGGAATTGGGCTAAAGCTGATTGAAGAACCGGGTTGTCAGGCCCGTGATAGAAGAGGTAGGTTGTCAGGCCTATGAGCAACTATCTCCAGGTGAGAGAGTCTGCTAGGAAGTGGTTTTCTTCCAGAGAGAGTCCAGCACCACCTACAAAGCTCTGAGAATTCTTAATCCGGCCTGTTGTCGAGACCCAGAGAGGGAGGTGAAGCACCGATGGAATATGCTTGTGAAGGTGTATACTCCCAGGTGGAACAGGCATGTGGGGAATGAGAGTCCGTGAGTAGTGAGCGTAAGAAGGTTCCTGGAGAGAATCCTTCTGGTTTCTCTGTGCAGTTTTCTTGTAATCTCAGCCTAGTCTAGGATTCCCTTGCCTTGGGTGGAGCTTATTCCCAGCTCAGGGGTGACCCACCGCTGAGCGTGATGAGCAGTGAGGTCTAAGGCTTGGAGTTTCATGGAAGGTCTACACGTAGTTAGTGGAGTTACTACAGTTTCAAAGATAAGTATACGCAAACATGTTTAATTTCAATTAAAATGCATGTTTGTGATGCTTGCAATATTATTATGTTTTCCCTGCAGAGGTGTAGATCGATTGGCAAGTGTCGTGTAAATGGAAGGAAATATGTAAAGGAGGTCTCAATTTCAATTCTCACCCTGATTTATCTGTGTTCGATGCTTGCGGGTTGTGTGGCACACCTGGGGTATAGTGGTAGCAGACGGGTATCGACCACATGTCACATGAGTACGAGAACCGTGAGTTGTTGA
>SNQJ01S0210382.1:0-14322 GCA_010110895.2 Picea sitchensis
TCTCCTATATATACCAAGGAGACATTTTCATTTGGAATCATCTTGTACTTGAACATTTAAGTGGGGTAAAAGGAGGTTTCCCCCTCAAAGAGGCTTATTATCTGAAATTATCTCTTTTTCAAGGCATTGAGTACTTTTTCTGAGGTTTCTCTATGCTATATTGATATTTGGTTCTTAACAAGCGAGACCAGGGATATTGGCTTTCTGCCTCCATATGATGAATTCCTGAAAATTGGATCTAGACACACATGCATCTTTTTTGTTCACATAAATACTTTTCAGAGAATTATTTATTGTTTTATAGTATTTCTAAATATGATCCACCTTTTGATATAGATCCTGCTGGACAACTTCCAACTTCTCATTGATTTCAGATGCTTGGTCTTTGAAAGCAGTGATGTCTATTGTCATATTCTCCACTATGGTTAATTTTTCCTGTAGTTGTTCTATCAAATTGTCCCGCTAAGTGATCATGCATTTGTTGTTATGTGAACTATGTTAAATCAACTCGAGTTTATCATGTAACTGCTTCAACTGATGTTGATAATTTAACCTGATTTTCTCTATGTTTTGATTCATTCTTCTCCTGAGAATTTGTTCCGTGTTGTGTATTTCATTCTACAATGGTTCCACCAAGAGAGATTTTTGTTGCAATTGTTTGGTCAGATTATCCACTGACCATTGGTTGGCAATGGAAAAATCCCCTAGTGAATCTGCAACCTCCTTGGCAAACTCAGGATCATCTTGTCCTTTTCCATCATACACTATTTTTTTCCTTTTAGTAACTACTCCATCATTCTGCTGAGATTATTTCTTTACAATATATTTATGTTTCTTGTTGAAAAATAAAATTAAGGGAGGCATTTATTCATGCAATATAGGAGTCAAATCATCTACATGAATGAGATCTAAACTAGGAGTTCCAAAACTGGTCGCTAAAGGAGTCAATGAGGGAATAAGAGAGATAATTGTTGTGGAGCTTTCTGGACCTGTTGTGCTTGGGGTACTAGCATAAGTAACTGGTGTTGAATGGGGAAATTTTTTTCCCTGATTCATGAAAGCTTCAAACTGGGATAATATATGTTGATCATTTAGACCTAGCAGTGATGTTTTTATCTCTTTAAACAACCCATCCGAACTCTTCAAAACTTCTTCAATTTTTTTTTTTAGTGGAGAAACTTGGCTGAGATTCTGTGGATTTAGCTTCATGTGAAGATGGCATGGGCATTGACTCTCCTTGTAAGATCTCAGGCAATTTGTTTCATTTATTCTTTTGGAAGCTATGGAAACCATCCTGTTGGTTAGGAGGCAAAGTCTGGAATCTATTTTGATCTTCTTCATAGGCTCTAGCTCCCCTAGAAATCTCATCATAAGGAGACTCTTCATGGATGTATATTTTCATGTTGTATTGAGACAAATGATTCTCTACCACCCTATGTGGATCATGTCTTTTGAATTTGATGTCAACTAATTTGACATCTTCCAGGGCTTCAACCTCGACTTTGGTATGACCAAAATCTAACAATGTAAACATACCAACCTGAATGGGAAAAGTTGGCCATACCTTTTTCTAAGCCACTTTTAATTACTTGGTGATTCCTCCTGCTACTGTTTATTATGCCACTTCTCTGCACACCATCTTGTCAGGTAAAAATTATGGAATGGCATGAGGAGGAACGAAACAACCAAACACTCTAATGTAAGAGAAGTTCTCCTCAATGTACCAGTCTGCAAATGTGCCTAAGTTTCCCATAATCTTCTCTGAAATCTTGGGCGACAGGTGGCCATAGATAGCTATATGAATAGGTACCACTATGATGTGATAGATTTCGTGAAAGAAATATTTATCATTTTATTCCCATAATTTAGAGTGGTAGAAATGTATAGGTTCAGAACTAGTCAGGGTCCAACTCCAGTTCATCAGGGGGAATGGGGTCATGAAACAAATGGCATCCATGATATATGAAGACATGTAAAAAGGAGCAAGTTTCCATTTTTATTTCAATGATTGATACTCATCAATTTCCTTAGCCAGGTTATCAGATAGCATTTTAGCCCAATTGAAAGTATATCCCTCGGTAACTTAATTATTTATAGCCACCCACTCAACTGAGAAATGCGCAGGGTTCGTTTTCCCAAATAGACAATAGAGCATCATGGCTATATATAATATATGAGCATCTAATGGCACCGTGGAATACATACCATGAGAATCGGTTTTGAATTTATCCGAATTTCCCCACCAGGACTTGATTATATCATGACCATTTCTACCATATTGAGTGCATTATTTTCTCTCAAAATCTAGGAGAAATGTTGCATTGTAAGTATATTTGGGTGTAGAAGAAAGTTTATACATTACTTGTAGGTTCTCCAGTCGAAAAGAGTCGACGAAGGTATTTTGCTGGCTGATAACGCTTCTGGTTTGAATGTCGATGTGCTCCATATCCCAGCTTATCATATCATTATAGGGTAAAATCTTGGGTCATGCAAAAATCTTGTGCAATTTCGACTGTGCTACCAATCTGAGATTGGATGAGAAGGAATCGTCATCTTCCTCGGAATAATCGTCTAGACAATTAATAATCGCATGTTCTAAAATATAATAAACCTGCTTCCAAGACTTGATGGTATCTGTAATTCACGGAGTGGTGTCTGATAGAACATCTGTGTTTGGATTGGAATCATCAGATGATGCATATTTCTTCTTAACAACTTTGCGTGGCACCATAATCCTCAGGGAAATGGAATTGTCCTTCCTACAATAAGAGAAGTCTATAAGCTCTTTACTGAATGAAAACTTCTAATTGCAAATGGTAAACTGACCTAAAATTTGAAATGTTTTATTCATAAAGTCTATCAATCTTCATGTTGATTTAATGACAAAGAAATTATTAAAAATAATAATGGAATTTATTACCTGGTGATTCACAATATTTATTCAAATCGTTAACTTTAGCCAATCATAAATATCATTAATGCTTCGACGGTTCGACATTCCGAGGTTTTGAATGTGATAGGGAAGAAATTTATCGAAGGCCGAATTCCTGGAGAAGTTAATCTCTAATTAATCGCTTTCATGTTTTAATTAATCATGTTTTAAACATTTTATTAGCCTTAAGTACTTCAGAAGTTCGGTACTCGGGGGTTTTGGATGAAGGATGATAGAAATCCTCCGAAGGATGAATTCCCGGAGTAAACTGTTTCGAACCATTACATATATATTTCGGGTTTCGAAATTTCGGAGCTTCATGAGTTCATTTGCTTTAAAGTGTGGTTCGTACTTCGACAGTTCGACATTCGAGAGTTTTGGATATAACAAAGGAGAAATATCTCGAAGCCAGAAATTGTGGAGTGATTAATTAATACTTAATCATGTTTAATTAACGTTATTAAATTTTTTATTAACTCTTTTAAAACATTTTTACTTTTTTGTAATATCCAATATTTCGGTGCTTTGATACTTCGACGGTTTGTGAACTCAATATTTGTTTAAAATCCCAAATGGAAATATCTCGGAGTGACATGGAAGATATGACGTCATTCTTAGTGACATGTTAAAAAAGGAGGAGTGACATGTGTCACTTGAAATTGAGTGAATAGTCTGACACAAAAGTTAAAATAAATGCCATGTGTCAACCCCAGAAAATATTAGAAGACATGTGTCCTATGATTCATCTATATGTCCTTTTAGGAATTTTCATGAGGAAGTGTCTTCGAGACTTCATAGATTCGAGGTTATTGTTAAAAGCTTTCTTTTTAAAATTCGGGCGACTTTTACATTTCGAAGATCACAAGAACAATTCGATCGACTTAGTGAAACTCATCGACGATTGATATTGTAAGTGCCTTATTGTTTATAACAACCAATGGATTTATTTTAAATTAAAAGGAAATTTCCTAAGTTTTTTATTTTTAGTGAAATTTTATTTCTAAGAGGAAAAATCAAAAGAATAAAAGTTCAAAATTCTGAGTGTTCTAACATAATGGTAAAATACATGTTTTTGAGTGTGGAAACGATATAGTGAGTATAAATATGATTTTAAATGCCTCTAATACCAAATTGACTAAATTTGTATTATTTTCAGTCTATCATGCTCTAGAGATAGGTCGAAAAAGATGTTTCAAGTGTGAAGTTAGACTTTGAAAGTGTGAATATCTAATTCAAAAACTGTGATATCAAATTATGAAAATGTGAATATCATATCTTAAAAGTGAAAAATCATATTCAAAAGTGTGAAATCAGAATCCTGAAGTGTGAATATCAAATTCAGAAATTGCAGAATTGGATTGCAATGTGTGAATATCATTAATTCACAAATTAGTAATTGAATATTCATTGTTAATTTTCTTTTTATATATCTATACTTGAATTGTAGGTAAGTTTCATAATTATAGATTTCAATGTTAAAATCGTTATTAGATCCTTGAACTTTCTAGAGATAAATTGTGTATGGGATTTTGAAATGTCCACTCATCATCATCTTTATTTGTCCATGATGATGGGTGGAATGTCCACTTACAACTTTGAATGTTTCAAAATATTGTATGGAATTTATCTCTAGAAAGTTCAAGGATCATTATGACTAACTGAGAAAACCTACACACTCAGATCATTATTAGATTTCAATATTAAATGAACTTAATAGAAAACCGAGTCAACTTTAAAATAATAACACTCTAGCCAACTAAGAAGACTATCACATGAATTTACTAATGCTACAAAACATTGTGTCTTTGCACATAAAAGGAGTCTAATATTCCTTTAATAACTTTGAAAAATAGAAATAACATTTAATTCCATGTTTCACATCATCAACACCCTTTAGTAGTAACATGTATGGCCATAATTAACTTATTTTTCATATCTCAACAATTATAAATCTTTTTAAAAATACTTTGTTAAATTATCGATCTATAAACGACCATGGATATTCCACAAACATAATTAATCAAAACATATATTGTATTATACTAAAATATTTTATTATGTAGGTTTATTTCCTTAGATCTTAGATTTGTTAGCACTAGCTTATTGCTCAAATTTATGAAAATAACTAAAAAAAAAAATCAAATGAAGAAACCATCCATAAAAATGAACAGAAGATGTATCCTAGGAAACCCAATATAGGAGAAAACCCAACTAGAAGGCGAGGCCTATTATTTTCTTTTCTTCAATTATGACAAACAAGTAGAAAGAAAAGGAACATTCATTATGGAGTTGTCTTTGATGTGGTGGCCTGAATTAGTTACTGCTATAAAATGTCTTACCTCCTCTATTATGCTCTCAAAATACCACTCCTAGATGCTCTCTCAACTATGGAACAAGTACAATGCTAAATAATGGAACCCTTTCTCCTCCTAACAACCCAATATTTAACATAGCCTAATAGGTGTCTAAGGTTAGGGTTTTTTTATTTCTCAACACTCAATTAGTTAGGGTTTTGGGCCTTCTAATATATATTTTAAATTCCACAGTGTCTAGCCCCACATGTGTGAGTAACGGGGACGATGTGTCGTTCACTCTATACCATGGTGGATAACAAGGCAAGTCAACGTGTGGGAGGCATAACTTCCACATACAAGCTTTGATTGAGGATATTTTCACATAGTTGGAAAGATATTAGTGTGTAGAACAACGTCAAGGAATTGAGAGCTATGCTCATAATGTTTTGATCCTCAAAAATGTCATTTGACCCCTCAAAATGGCTATGGAAGGTTTGAAACCCCAAATATCCAAATGGGGACTTGACACTAAAATGGGCCTTACAAGCCAATTCCTCCAATGTTTCCACCTAGAAAGTACCAATATAGATGACAAATTATCAATCAAGATCAATTTTAATAGATTAAATTTGTAAAATAAATTATGAAACACAATAACCCACCAATAGAAAATACTAAACACTTTTAATAACTATACAAAACATATATACAATTTTACACATTGTGTCATACTTGTTTCATAATTATTCAACAAATTAATTAAAACATTAAATTATCAATGTCTAGAAGCTTTTACAATTGCTTCCACATCATTCACACATTTTAACATCAACAATTTTGACCATAATTCATCTAAAAAGTATTTGTGAATGGCACCCTCACTAGTATAAGTTTTGCAATAATATCGTTCCCTTCATCATTACAAATATTACTTTCTTTAGAGTGATCCACAATTACCATGTTTCTATAATTATAAGCTCGATTAACATTTTTCAAAACTTTCTTAAAAATTTTGATGCACCGATATGGACTTCCAATACCAACTAAAGCATTTAGATATATTGTATACCATTCTTCTTGTGATATAATGGATTTAA
Organism: Picea sitchensis; assembly: GCA_010110895.2. Classification (NCBI taxonomy): domain Eukaryota; kingdom Viridiplantae; phylum Streptophyta; class Pinopsida; order Pinales; family Pinaceae; genus Picea; species Picea sitchensis. The sequence continues at coordinate 6,324 of SNQJ01S0210382.1, forward strand.
ATTTGTCTTCAATGAAGACTAATTCATTAAATAAAGAAGGGAAATAGCTGCAAAGCAGATAATCTCTGTCTCATTATGCTCGATGAAAATGGTGTGGAATTTGAGATGTTTTTCTTTATTCACATAGTAGGATATGGGATTCATGCTAAACCAAATGATTTATGCAATTTGCGATGACATGCTATTCAGAAGAATGGTTTCCATTATATAACAACAGTTTTCTTTATTTTTCAATATGATGAATTTAACTGTATTCCAATGATAACCTAAGCATCAATGAATTCAATCACATTCCAATGATAAGAGAAGCATTGTAGAACGTATATAGTCCCATTATATAATGAAAAGTTTGCTTTCTATAACAGTGGTTTCCGTTTGATAATAGTGGTTTCCTTTGTTTATCAATATGATGAATTCAATTCTATTCTAGTGACAACAGATAAGAGAAGCATTCAATCATATTCCAACAAATATAAATATTATACATATTATATATGCATTAATATTATATTTAACATAGTATTAATATCTGTTACTTTACCAACACAATCCATGCCCTAGTCCATAAAATAACCATCTTTTTACCACATCAATCGATTTTCATAATAAAACAATAAAATCCAAGTAAAGTCTCAAGCATGAGAAAAAGTTAATTTTCTCAAATCGCTAAAGTGAATCTAGAGATATTATTGATAAAAGATGTATTAATATTATATTTAACATCGTATTAATTTATGTTAATATCAATGTTATTAGTATGACATTATCATAATTCGTATATTGGTTTATGCGTTGTTTTTTTTTTATATTTTCTTTCATGTATTAGGATATGATTTGTATAAAACCCTAATAATAACTCTTTTAGATTAACAATATATAAGTTAATAAATTATAACTATATTAGCATAGTTAACTTGATAAACTTGATAAACTAGGAATGATTTATAATCAACGTATGGAATCACATATGTTTGTGACTTCCACTGCTTATACTGTACATTTAGATCATTTTACTGGCACAACCAGTAATGTTGTCACAGTTTCAGACTAATTATTGGTTGGTTCTCATGCAATTATTCCCCTCCAACTCACTAGCTCTACTGTGGTCCCACAAGTTACACTTGTTTCTGCCGGAATTTCGGTAATCACTCAAGATCCTATTGGAACACCACTTCCTCTTAGATCAAATCTATCACTTCCACCTGGGTATAATGCTCTTAATACTTCTATTGTTAATCCTACCCAGAGTCCATTTGGAGGGCCTAATCTTTTTGTTCCTCCTGGGTATAAAGCTACTAGCAGTTTTGATTCTACACCTACACAGGTTCTCTCCGGGGGGGGAAACCCCAAGTTGGGGGGCAACACCAAGTTGGGGGTCATAACCTAGTGTACGAGAAATATATCCCTCGATTACAATATCAACCTTGGAATTTGCCTTTTAAGGAAATCAACAACCGTCTGGGGGGAAAACTCCTCAAGTAAATTCTTTTGTACCCCCTAATCCCGGGAAACCATATCCAGGTTCTATGAATCCTACCTGGGGTCAAGATTTTCATTCTAATGCTCCTTTCCAAGGAATCATACCTAATCAACCAACTCATGTTGGCTATTTGACTCAAAACCCTCCACCACCGAATTTGACAGGACCCTCTAGCTATCTACAGACTGCTTATGGTCCTACTGGTATACCTATGGGATTACCTCCTCAGACTTGCCAATTTCCTCAAGTGAACAGAAATTTGTCGTTTCTTGCTACTTTGTATTTACCGGATTTATCTAGGATTTTGAATGATCATATCTTGCATTCTCCTTATTGGTTGGTCATACCTTCCAAGTTACCATCAGACATTACTAAGTTTGACGGTCGATCAAGAGAAGACCCAAATAATCATGTCATGAGATTTCATATTTGGTGTTCATCCAAATACTTGATGGATGACTCCATTAGATTACGTCTTTTTCGACGAACTCTTATGGTTTCGGCAACAAATCAGTATATCGAATTGCCATGAGGATTCTTCAATGATTTCAACACCTTAGTTATGGCTTTCTTAACACAGTACCATTTACCGATACGATATGAGACAAGAACTGAAATTTTGAGTTCATTTAAACAATCCTCTTCTACTCATATTTCCAATCATATTCACAAGTGGAGGCGGAGAAGACGCTTAATCAAAGTTCCCCTTCTCAATCAAATATTGGTTGAGTGTTTTACCAAGCCACCCATCGGTCCTATAGCATGTGATGTCTCCCTGGGTGGTGTCGTCAATGAAGAGAAGGAGATTATTCATGCTCAATACTTGGATCTCTTTTATTCACAAAATGAAACACTATATGACTTGATCACTGATGCTCCTCGCCCGTCTAGAAATCCAAACCCAACACCTCCGGTAGCTTATCATGTTGTTGATGGTGTGATTGGCACTTTTCACGCTGAGACTCAGTATAAACAAGTGAGCCATTCCAATCTCAAATCTTCTAATGCTAATGTACAAAATAGTCCTCCTCTGACTCCTTTTCTCAGTAAAATCTCTAAGGTTAATACGATTCAATCTACACCTATCGGTAAAAATAAAAATAAAAAGAAAGGGAAGGGAAATAATAAAGAGGCTAAAAAGAATAATCAACAATACGATAAACCTAAGACTCATCCTGTTGATGAAAAACAAAAGAAAAAACTTCATTATCCTTGTCTTATTTGTGGTGAGGATCATTATACGAAAGATTGTTCACGACATGCTGAGGTTACTAAGTTCCTGCAAGGGACCGGGACACCTCCTACACTCGTCATTTTGTCACAAACTTTTCCTTCTGAAAAGTAGGCCCAATTGGTTATTCATGACCAACCTTATCCCTCTACCACGTCTTATGTACTTATGTGCACTGGTGACTCCAAGAAGAATGAAGTTGCAGTCGCTACTCGAGCCAAAGATTATTCTCCTTCAAAAGAGAAAGTTGATGATTCACCACCTCCATTAGTTCAACCTCCTCCATTGACTTCGCTTCCCAATGCTCCTCTTCATCTCTAACGACCGAGTCTAGATACAGTTCTTCGTCCTCCTCCTAATGGCATTTTTCGTAAGTCGTCATTTAATCCTCATGCACGTGTCACTCAAAACGACGGTATTGTAGACGATCTTGCACAAGAACCTTCTACGATGTCGGCTCTTGAAGTCCTTCAAAGTTGTCCTATGCAACAAAAGGCATTGTTAAAGGATATTGGTGGAATTGATCCTATCGATACAAATTTGATAATCTTTGACTTGGAATATCACATTCCAAGGCTCCCTCCTAAATTAGCATTTCAAATACAAGTCATTATGGAAAATAATAATATTTGTCGTGCCATTATTGATGAAAGAGCCTCAATTTGCATCATGTCTGTCACTTGTTGGAAATCCATTGGCTCTCTTACCCTTACCGAGTCACACAATACTCTAAAATATTTTAATGGTACAGGGTGTAAACCTTATGATGTTCTTCCTTCATTATCTATTGCGTTAGAAGGCAAAGCAGTTACTATTGAGGTTGAGGTGTTTGATGCACCTCTCGATTACAACCTTCTACTTGGCCGTAGTTGGATTGGTTCTATGCATGCAGTTGTTTCTACTATTTTCCATGTGATATGTTTCCCTCACCAAGGAAATGTTGTTACTATCGATCAACACGATTTCTTTAATTCTGATTCAAGCACTAGTAACGTAACTTTCATTGCGAAAAACATGTACTGGTTATGAGAATGTCGGTGTGGGTCTTTTAAAGGATCCTTTGTTAATGGGTATGTTCCCCATTCCACCACCCGATATTCCTCCTCCTTTGGTTGCTTTGATTAACATGATCTCGACCACTGTTGGTGAAATCCCTGAGTCTTATGACCCTTGGATAGTACCTAGCTCTGACGATTGTCTTCGTTACGACGACCAAATGCCTTTAAGTCCAATAGAATTGGCTTATCAAGCTATTCAATTGGCAACTCCTTCTTCTCATTCTCTCTTAGATACGTCTCCTATTCCATTTCACATGTTATTTTACACCGATAAGATGATCATGAAAGTTATTTCCATGGAAGATACCTCATGGGACAATGGACATCATCGTTCCATCCTCTTCCTAGAACCCAAGACTTTAGAGAGTTACCAACAAATTTCAAATTTGTCTACTGTTGTTACTATTTCCCATGTTCCTGAACTAACACACGATGTTTTGTACGAAGGGAAATTGGGAAATATTTCACCCACCATCCCTCTATATATTTCGATTAAAACCAGAATCATGGAAAATGTTCATATCGATGCCTCATGTTCTGCTGATGATATCCAAATTTACAAGGCCCTTTTCCAAGAATTTTGTGACGTTTTTTCTTGGAGTTACGAAGAGATGCCTGGAATTGATCAATATATTGTTGTACATGAAATTAAGACTTACCCAAATGCTAAACGTGTTTGACAAAGACTTCGCCCAGTACATCCACGCAAAGCTGTTGTTATTAAACTCGAAGTTGAAAAAATTCTTAAAGTTGGTTTTTTCTATCATGTGGCTTTGAATGATTGGATTTCCAATCTTGTTCTGGATATAAAGAAAAAAGGCATGATCCATGTTTGTGTATATTATAGTTATATCAACAAGGCTTGTCCCAAAGATAATTACCCAACCCCTTTTGTTGACCAAATCGTTGACAATTGTACTAGGAGTTAAATCTTCTCTTTGATGGATGGTTTCTCCAACTATAATCAAATCAATATTTTACCCATGGATCAACATAAGACTTCTTTTATTTTCCCTTGGGGAACCTTCACATATTGGAAACTTCATTTTGGTCTCAAGAATGTTGGTGTGAATTTTCAACACGATAAGTATTACTATTTTCATGATATTAATCACATTGTACAAACTTACCTAGATGATTTATTGATGCATTCCATGCATCGCCAAGATCACCCGACACACTTACTAACCATTTTCCTATGTTGTTGTTATTATCGCATACATTTGAATCCACTTAAATGCATTTTTTGAGTGGAGTCTGGACGACTTCTTGGTTTTATCGTTTCTACACATGGGATTAGGGTGGACCCTTCGAAGGTTGAAGCTATTCTGAATTTTCCTCCTCCTTCTACCTTACGCCAAATCCAAAGTTTGCAAGGGAAGGAATTTTTTTTATGTCGATTTATCCCAAATTATGCTAAACTAATGAAAGGTTTTACTCGAATTCTTAAGAAAGGTCACGATTTTTCATGGGACGACACTGCCAACAAAGCCTTTAAAGCTTTGAAACTTGCCTTAACCCGTAAAACACTCTTATTTCCTCTCAATTATAGTCGAGATTATTTCTTATACTTAGCTTCTTCGGACTCTACCATAACTATGGTTCTAGTTCAAGAGGATGATTCACACGATGAACATGTTATCTATTATTTGAGTCGGAGTCTCACGACCACCGAAACCAAATTTATGCATGTGGATAAACTGGCATTTCCAGCCATTCAAGTTGTGCAACATTTTCGTCATTATATCTTATTGTGCAATACCACAATCATTTCTAATTACAAGCCTATGCAACACATCTTTACTCGACAATTTCTAGGGGGAAAATAATCCAAATGGATAATGAGTCTCCAGGAGTTTGATTTGGAGTTTGAGTGAGCCAAGTCGAAGAAATATTTGGTTTTTGTCGAGTTGATATGTGACCTTCCTTCCACTGAGACAAAAATTGTGGCAGAGGATTCCTTTCCTAATAACTCTCTATTTCTTATTAGTTCTGACGACATATGGTATGGAGACATTATCATTTATCTCCAAACCCAAACTTTTCGGCCCGATCATTCTAGTGTAGATCATTGTCTTATTCGGCATCAATCCCGTCAATACATCATCCTTGGTGATACCCTTTACTGTCGTGGTATTGATTCCATATTTCAATGATGTCTAACCTATGATGAAGCTAAGAAATATTTAAATGACTGTCATTCTAGAGAATGTGGCGGTCATATGTCTGGGTATGCGACTGCCCAGAATATATTACGAGTTGGTTACTTCTGGCCTTCGTTGTTTAAGGATTGCATTACTGCCATTTAGAAATGCCACTCTTGTCAAACGTATAACAATAAGATTCGATCTCATCCTGCTCCTCTTTACCCTGTAGTTTTCGTTGGCCCATTTGTTAAATGGGGCATTGACTTCATGACATGTAACCCTCACTCAGTCGAGGGGCATGGATACATTATCATATCCATGGATTATTTCACTAAATGGGTCGAGGCAATGCCTACATTTGATAATGCCAGGAAAACTACAAAGTTGTTCATATTCAATCATATCGTTACTAGATTTGGTGTCCCTCAAGCCATCGTTACTAACCATGGTAGTCATTTTCACAATTTCATGATGTCTGAACTTACCGAGAAGTTGGGTCTTCGACATGAAAACTCAACACCTTACTATCCACAGGCCAAATGTCAGGTTGAAGCAATCAACAAAGTTCTTACTACTATGCTTAGATGGATGCTAGGAATTCACAAGTCAAGCTGGCACACGATGCTCTTATCATCATTATGGGCCTATCATACATCCATTAAATCTATCACAAGGTTCACACCTTTCCATTTAGTATATGGTATAGAATTTATTCTACCGATTGAATGTGAAATCCCATCTTTGAAACTAGTTGTTGAACTTCTCCCTAACACCTCAGCTGAAGAGGAACGTCTCTTGTATTTGATGCAATTAGACGAGACTCGTAGTGATGCTTCCTTAGTCATTGAAAATCAGAAGAAACATGTCAAATCTCAATACAAAAATCATGTCCAACCATGTGTTTTTTCTGAGGGTGATTTAGTTCTCCTTTACGAACAATATCATGATTTATTAGGGGCCAATAAATTTGAGTCCATGTGGTGTGGCCCTTATATTGTTAAATGAGTGGTTGAGAAAGGGGATAATGAGCTGGTAGATTATGATCGAATTCCTTTGAGTGAACCCATAAATGGGCTTTACCTGAAGAAGTACCATGCTTAAACTATTTTTTTATGAGTGCTTTGTATTTTTAGTGTATCATACTCTAGTGTGCTTTTTTCGTTTTTTGTTCCGCCTTTCAGCTACTTACCTTTCATTGTTATTGGTTTCCATATGTTAGTGTCTTCACTACCCTATGTCGGCTTTGCTGGTGGTGCTAGTCGCAATACTCAAAACCTAGCTTCTGTTGCATGGGAAATCTATGCACCTACGAATGAGTTGATCAGTCTACATGGTGTTTTCCTTGGTCGTGCAACTAATAATCGCGTGGAATACAATGCAATTTTTGAGTTATTAACTGATGTCATTTCATTTTTCATCTATCATATTATTGTACGACTTGATTCACAGCGAGTAGTGTTGTAATTGAGTAACGTTTATTCCATCAGAAGTCCTACATTGTTACAAGTATACTTAAAAATTCGCCTCTTGGAAAGACATTTTGATTATATTGAGTATCAACATATTCCTATATGTTTAAACACATTAACAGATGCATTGGATAATTATGTTTTAGACAGACATTTGCGCCATTTATAAATCCAAACACACATTTAAAAAGACAAGCAAGTCGGTAGGAACTTTATATTAATACCTCAAAAGTTACAAAAAGCGTTTTTCCTAAAACCAAGATGTCAAAATAGTGAAGCACATGGCTTCATATACATAAGAATCAAGGATGCTACTCATTGTAACAAACAACTGACCGTGCCACTCTATGGAGAAGTTGACCAATAGATGCTGATACGCTAACTATATGGCATTGGTAGTGTCGAGGTAACTCGTCCACCGTGATGTCATGGATGTTCATGGTTAATCCCTCTAGGTTTTGTTTGATCTCCTCGATATCCTCAACAACCACTCCTCAACCCACCACAACGCCTATCTCTCCTTGTCTTTGAATAGGAGATGATCCTGGAGGATGATAAGGCACCACATATGCATTGTTGAGAGCACTTGATTAGTCTTGGATAAATGACAAAAA
>SNQJ01S0210383.1:0-15826 GCA_010110895.2 Picea sitchensis
GATCCATGAAACTCCGTAAAGAAGTCGAATCAACGGTCCAGATCACATCTTGATCTGACGATTCAGATTCAGTCGAGATTTCACACATCGCGATTTCGACACTCTTGACGTTCAATGTTTTTGTCACTTCAATTTCTCGATCCACGAAACTCCGTAACGGAGTCGTATCAACGGTCCAGATCACATCTTGATCTGACGGTTGCAATTGAATCGTGAATTCGCATATCACGATTTCGACATTCTTGTTGCATTGTTTTCTTGTCTCTCCATGTCGCGATTCGTGAAACTCTGATATGGAGTTGGATCAACGGTCCAGTTCTGATCTTGATTCAATGGCTATGATTGAATCGTGAATTCGCATATCACGATTTCGGCATTCTTGTTGCATTGTTTTCTTGTCTCTCCATGTCGCGATTCGTGAAACTCCGATATGGAGTTGGATCAACGGTCCAGATTTTATCTTGATTCAACGGCTGCGATTAGGTCACGATTTTGCATATCACGAAATCGGGATTCATGTGGATGATATTACTTGACATCTCCAACTCTCTTTCCCTGAAACTCCAACATGGTCTGGAATCAATGGTCCACATTCAACCTTAATCTAACGGCTCAAATTAAATCGCGATTTCGCATATCGCAATTTCGAGAGGTTAGGGAACCCTGTTCCTTTGACTCTCCAGTCAGAGAAATGGCGATCTATCCCCACGTGTCCTACCCGTAAATGGACGGTCCTCCTTTTTTCGGAATTTTGTACACCTGCTTCTCCTTGTTATACTTTAAAAGGCGTGTAGGTTCTCCTTTATCCAACAATGGTTGGGTCCTACACTTGGATCTAACGTCTGAGATTTGTCCTCCTCTTCAGTGCGCTCTTCTTGAGATCTGATGACCATTGGGAATTCAGGAAGAGATCCAACGAACACAGTTGTTGCTCTTCCCCGATTATCACTGCACCACTGATCATCGCTGCTGTAGTCAAGCCATCATCACTACTGTACTTGCCATCAATGACAAATATACGCTGCCTGTAAAACATGCCAAAAATCCTCTGTACATTCTTCCTGTACTCATGCCATCTTTACTTATGCCTGTCTGTTACATTCTTCCTGTACTTATGCCATTCACTGTCTGTTAAATATTTGCCAACATGTTTCCCCACAGGGGTTTTACCATGCAAAAACATCAATGTGTTGATATTTGATCTGGTTGGAATACCTATGTTTTCGAATATGGTATCAGAGTGCATTTGAATACCTTATCCCTCTATAGATTGAGATCTATAAGCCGTGTTGCAACATCTCTAATTTATATCATTTGTATACATTTCTAGGTTTAGAGGATTATTTTGTTGCATCCCGAGCACTCATTTCAATTAAGAACGTTTTTTGTTTCACTCAAAAAGGTTTTTGTTTTCCCAATATACGACTATTTTAGTCAAATCTGGAGGTATAAAGCTTGAATACACCACTTTTAAATTTTTACAGAGATAATATTTCAATTTTCTATTTTTGTTTTCGGGTTTCTACTCTTTTTTGTCTACATATTATCTCTTACCTGCACTCTGTGTGATCTAGGAAAATCAGAAACAAAGTGGAAAGTGTTTTCTTCTCTACATATTCGAAGAAATTGAACACACAATATCGTGGCAAGAAGTTTGGAAGAAAATGTCTCAAGCCATAATCTCACACATTGTATACATTTCAATTATACAATATATAATACATAAACGAAACCACCTCATCAAGAGATAAGGTAGGAGGAGGAAAAATAGGAATCTAAAAACACACTTATGATAAAAACTATATCCTTAAATGTGAAATACATAGGTGGTATTCTAGGACTTCATGATTGTATCTGAGTAAGAGGCTAACATTCCCCCCCTCAATCATAAGTCTGAACAATATACTAGTAATGCAACATAAAATAGTATCATCTCCAAGTCTTCATGTTGAAACTCCCGAGTTGATCCTCAATGAAGAACTACCTAAAAAACTACCAAATTTGGATGTTGAAAAACCTGGAAAATCTCACTGTGTAATCACATGAGCCAAAATAACTGTAATTTTTTCACCGATGCGAACTCCAATACAATTAGAGAAAACCAAGAGAAGTGAATCAATTACAAGTCTGGAACATCCTTGAAAATGTCTGTCAACTCAATCAAATGCCAAGATATAATGTAGAAGGATCTCATTGTCCTCAGCTAGGTCAAATGACCATCAAAGTGAACAAAAATGTCCACATAATTGCTCTCAAAATCAAAATCCATGTGTATGATTCAATTGTAAGCCATTGAACCATAATTCTGCCAAAGTCTGTCATCTACAGACTGCAGTTTCCCATTTGGAAAACTAGATTTTGTTGTTGTTGAAACTTTCGATATGACAACCATCTTCAATTACATCATCAATTCCCCCCTTTGTCAGCTGAAAGGAGAGACCACAAGAGGTTTAACGAACCATATCCACTTGATTTATGAACTCCCCCCCTTAAGGTGCATGATATTTTTGTTCTATGGATTTTTTTTTATGAATCTTTACTCAAGTTTAAATTCTTCGGTAAGACTGTAATAATCGCTTGGTTGTTGATGACCACTTCCAAGGATCGATGCACTCACAATGAATCTTCAATATTGTAGGCTTGTTCCTCTTGGAACATTTATCTGATACATGATTCTTCTTGCCCAAATTCTAACAAGGATGGAGATCAAAACATTGACTCTTCATGTGACCAACTCGATTACAATGTTGTCACTTTGCATGTTGATGTTGAACTTGTTAGAGAACTAAGAGGGGGGGGTGAATCAGTTGTTACTGTGATTAAAAAATTATACCCATTTTAAACTCATTACAGAACACTCAATGATGATCACAATAATTCAAGGAAGTAATTAATAGATTATTCAACATCAATCAAACACATGAAGTATACAGAAACATATATTCCTAAGGAAACCCATAAAGGGAGAAAACCTCTTCTTCTTCGAATGATAGACAGTATTTTTATGTTCTGTACATCATCTATCTTTGAGAACCAACTCAATGTGAGGATACCACCTCTATTTTGCAAGCTACAACTTTCTAAGAGAATCAACTCTATGGTTTATCTAGCACCCACTAGAAGGAAGCACCAACTCCCTGAGTGTTCCAGCACCAACTGGATGGAAGCACCAACTTCCAGTCACACAGGCACCAACCTGTACAACAGAGAACAATAGTTCTCCCTTGCACCACCCAACCACCCTAATTTTTATGGCTGCAACTAGATGGAAGCTACAACTCCCCGTGTTCAAGCACCCACTTGAAACTCTAAGGACAACAGTCCTCCCTAGCACCACCCTACCACCCTGGTATATAAATATTTTCTTTCTGAAATTTATTATAGTGATACAATATTTATCAATGGATTACCAGTCTCATCATTGTTCGGCTACATTACTCTACTCTGCCTGCATCAGTGTGTTCCTGCTTGCATCTTCTTTCACTTAAGTTCTCGTACAGTCTGATGTTTTCACCATTTTTGCTCTATCCAGCTTATGTTATTCATCTCTGCATCTTTCACGCTTTGTTCCTACTGTCTTCTTGATCACATACAATTCGACTTGTTTTAACGAGAAACAACAACCTTCCTCTGTCATGGCATATTTCTTTTATTCATGCCCTCATCATCTGTTACTCTCTAAATCTCCAACGCCCATGTCGGGAATCTCAGAATGCTCAAGAGCCATGATTCCAATGCCCCAAAACAATGATTAAGTTAGTGTAACTAAATCGTAACTGATCAAGAAACCACGAAGTGAAATAGAAACCCTTCGATCAGATTCGGTTTGATCAACATCATTGGATTATACACACAAAGGATTTTTTACTTTTCAATGTGTAACCTCTAATGTGGAGCCTAGCAACGCTAGCTCCTTCCCCTATATTCCGTTGATGTGACCTTGGGTGATGCTATCATGTGACCATGCGAATGTGGGCACGGACAAAGTTCATTTGAGATCAAACTACTTTTCGCCCCACAATTTACCTCGAGCCTCCATGTGTCCTTTCTCCAAAACTGTTGTTTCAATTGCGGCTCACCTTCATAAAATTAAATTCCAAGCAATTTATGGTCCCGTAATCAGGCATGATCGTCGATCTCACTGTCTCTGACAGATTCCTTCAATCAACAGCTCTGATCTATCGTCTTTCCTTCCTCTTCTCTGGATCCACTCCCTCCTAAGTCTTAACGACCAAGTGACGTGCGGCCCTCAAACTCTTCTTTCTCCATGGTGCTTCCACCCAGAATTCACGAAATATCGACATGTGGTCTTCTCGAATCAACGGTCATAATCCCTTTGGGTATTTGGGGTTCGAAAATGTCAACTTTCCTTGCTCTCTTTTTTTGGAGTGTTCCAACCAGAGTACATGATCTGTTGACATGTTTCCTCCTACAGATCGACGGTCCTCATCTCCTTTGGCTCTTCGAGCTTCAAGGATTTCAAAACTCAGCTTCACTTCCTCCACTTTCTCCCAGAGTGTTTTTCCCCGAACTACACAGATTTCTGTCACGCATCCTTTTGGCAACCGACAACCTGGATCTTCTTCGGCCCTCAGGTCTTCGACGATCTGGTTTCCTTCCCAACCACAAACTCCCAAAGTGATTCACTCTGGAGTTTTGGATCGTGCACCACCTGTCATTCTTAACGATGGACGGTCCCTGCTTACTTCAGAACTTCGGGACTTTGACAAGTCCGCTCTCATGTGCTCATCCAAAGGCTTAACCTTTGTGCATTTATCTCTAGATCCAACGACCGTTGATCCTCGGTGCTCAGATCCAATGAATAAGATCCGTACTTCTCCTGGATCTAACGGTTGTCCTAACTCCCAAAATGTACCTTAGATGGATGACTGAGAGCGACTTCGGACCTTCATCCTTTGAGACTTCAGGACTTTTCACATTTGTTGGTGACGAAAATCTTGAAGTAAATCTCCCAGAGTGACATAGCTTGCTTGCATCACTTGTTGACGTGTCACGAGATGCGTAGCTACCATATGTCACTCAGATTCATGATTTGCACGTACCTGAAGTGTCGATTCAACTTGACACTTGTCATTGTCTGATTGTGCCATGTGTCCTTATTGACATGGTCTGCCAACTTGGTCTGCCACATGTCCTTGTAGACATGGTCTGCTCACGTGGTTCTCCCTGATCTAACGATCATCGTATTTTCTCTAGATCCAATGGTCCTTATTCATTTTAGATTTCAGGCTTCGGGTAATTCAACTTTCAAGTTGTCAATTCTTCTGAAGTGAGATTCCCCGAATAGTAACCTCCTCACAACTTTTGATGTGAACCAAATGTTTTTCGTCGATCATGTTCTTAGATCGATGGCTTGATCTATATTTGATGTTTCTCTTCTATATTATCATGTCCTTCCACTTAAAAGTGATCCAATGGTCGTGAAGACACTCGAAGTAGATCAACGATCAAGGATGGTTGCGGAACCACAACTTCCAAGTGATTTAACTCATCACCAAAACTCTACAATTTGAAGTTGTGCGTTGTTGGTGAGTCAACCACAATCGTCGATCTTCGACGCTATAAGATCTGATGGTCTTGACTAATTGCGGGATTGGAAATAACATGATATTTAATTCTCCTTTCGATCTCTGCAATCTATCCCTGTCGTTGATCTGGAAATTGCGCATCCGACTGTCGCGACTTAATCCAAATTAATATGATCGTTTGTTAGATCAACCACAATCGTCGATATTTGGGTTTATGAGATCTGACGATCTAGACCAATTTCGAGATTATAACTAGCAAGTTGTTTAATTCTTCTTTCGCTCTTTGCAATTCATCCTTGTCATTGATCTGACTTGCAAATCCGACGGTCACAATCCTCCAATGGTCCTCAAGCCAATGGTCACTCATATGACCGACGTCTGTAATATTAGACGATCAACACAGTCAATTTCTTGATCGGATGGATTATGAGGTCTCTCACCCTGAGCTTACGTTGTTCCTTCCGAGCTTTGATCTATGCATACTGTTCGCTTATCCTCTTGAGCTTATGATTTTCCTATTCGCCATCGTCATTGTTGTTCTTGTCATCAATGAAAAGCACACTCTTCCTGTAAAAACATGCCAACAATATCCCCTTTTGGCATTGATGACAACCTTGAAATCCTTCACTATTTTGCGTAGACCTCCAACTGTAGAATCCATACCACACCTTTTCTACCCCTTTGACATCAATGTCAAAGAAAACATGCTCCCCCTGAGTTGTTGCAGTACTTTTCAGTGGTATCATATATTCATCCAACACATACTCCCCCTGACAGGATGGACTCTCTTAGGTGAGAGAAGGTATGACACCCAACTTCTGATGGAGATGTTCAAATGGTGTCTTGGCTAGGGGTTTAGTAAACATGTCTGCAATTTGTTCTGTGGAAGGAATATAATTTAGCTAAACAACTCTGTTTGTAACTTTCTCTTTGAGAAAATGATACTTTATTGGTATATGCTTCGTCTTTGAATGGAGAACAGGATTCTTCGAGACACTAATGGCACTGGTGTTATCACAGTGAAGTGGAATGGGACCAGTATAAGTTACCTTCAAATCTACAAGAGTTTGTATCATCCATAAGATCTGAGTGCAACAAGTAGCAGCAACAATGTACTCTACCTCTATAGTTGATAAAGAAATAGATCCATGCTTCTTACTAAGCCATTCTACTAACGAATCACCTAAGAATAATTCACCTCCATTGGTGCTCTTTCTCTCATCCAACCCGTTTTCCCAATCAACATCTGAATATGCAGTTAATTGAAAATTCTGATTTTTAGGATACCAGAGACCTTAAGTCATTGTACCCTTCAAATATTTGAATATCCTTTTGACATATGATAAATGACTTTGTTTAGGAGCAGACTGAAAACGACCTACCATTCCAACATCTTGCATTATATCAGGATGGGATGTTGTGATGTACAAAAGACTGCATATCATTGATTGATATGTTCTTTGATCAACATCAGGTGAAATGTCATATTTACTGAGCTTGCAACCAACCCCCATAGGTGTGCTCACAGGTGTAGAATATTCCATCTGAAACATCTTTAACATCTCTTTCAAATACTTTTCTTGAGAGATAAATAGCCTTGCCAAACTCTGATTGATTTGTAAACCAAGAAAATATGACAGTTCTCCTATCAAGGACATCTCAAACTCAGTCTGCATTGAATTAGAAAACCACTGAATTGAAGGGTCATTAGTACATCCAAAAATAATGTCATCTACATAAACCAAAACAACTAATAAACTATCACCTTCAGACTTAATGTATAGATTATTGTCAACAGTACCTTTCTTGAACCCTTTGTCCTGTAGAAATTTGTCCAGTCTATAATACTAGGCTCGTGGTGCCTGTTTCAATCCATATAATGCCTTTTTCAACTTACAGACATAGTCTGGATTATCTGTCAGTAAAAATACTTCAAGTTTCTCCACATATACTTCTTCTTCTAGATCCCCATTAAGAAATGTTGACTTAACATCCATCTGATATACTTTAAAGTTCTTATGACATGCATAGGCAAGAAGTATTTTGATGGCTTCCAATCTTGCCATTGGTGCAAAGGTTTCATCAAAATCTTGTCCTTCAACTTGTGCATACCCCTTATAGACCAATCTGACTTTATTCTTAACAATTTGTCCTTGTTCATTCATTTTATTCTTAAACACCCATTTGGAGCGAATTACATTCTTATCTGCGGGTCTAGGAACAAGCTCCCAAGTATTGTTCTTCTCAATATGATCCAGTTAAACCAATTTACATATTTGTTGGCTTCATTAAATTTCTTGGGTTCCACCATGGATATGAAGGCTATATGTGATTGCTCGATGTCTTTGATTATCCTTCTCCCGATTTGTACACCTTTGTCTTTCTCACCAATTATTTGACTTGCAGGATGATTCTTTTAAGTAATTCTGGAGGAAGGATTTGATGTTGTCTATTGATTTGAGTCTGCATGAGTATTTGTATCTTCATCTGATTTAGAGTCTTCTTTTTCTGATTATTGGACCTGTTCATCTCCAGCTTCAGCTATGTCCTCTATAGCAGACTCAATATTGCTCACCTCTCTTACTGGACTCCTTCATCAACCTTTAAATCAATGCAATCAACTAATTTATACAATCTTTTGTTAAAGCATCTATATCCTTTACTATCAGTAGCATATCCTAAGAAGATGCCTTCATCAGCCCTGTCATCATACTTGCCAAGGTTTTCATTATTATTCTTTATGTAGCACTTACTCTCAAAGACTTTGAAGTGTTTGATTGAAGCAGGTCTTCCATACCACAGTTCATAAGGTGTCTAGTCACTGTGTGGTCTGAGTTGGGATTTGTTAAGACTATGGACTACTGTGTGTATTGCTTCTACCCAGTAGGTTTGACCAATGTTCTTCTCATTCATCATTGACCTGGCCATTTGATGAACTATTCTGTTTTGCCTCTCAACTACTCCATTTTGTTGTGGATTTCATGGGATTGTGTATTCTCTCTTGATCCCATGTTTATCACATAATTCTTTGAAATCACTTGACATAAATTATCCTCCTCTGTCTTATCTTACTGCCTTTAAACTGTTGCCTATTTGATTTTCAGTCAAAGCCTTAAATATTTTAAATTTCTCAAATGCTTCAGCTTTTTCTTTGAGAAAAGAAACCCAAGTGAGTCTGGAGTAATCATCAATGATCAACATGAAGTAGTTTTCCTTCCCTATGCCTTCCTGTCTTGATTATCCACATAAATCCATATGAACTAATTGGAGTGGTTTCTCTGTTGAAGTATAGCTCTTGGATTTAAACTGTGTCCTGGTTAGCTTTCCTACTTGGCAGGGTTTACACACAGAATCTCGTGGCTTTGATATTCTTGGAATATCTTTTACTGCCTCAAGATTTTTGAGCTTGATTAAGTGGTCAAAGTTTATATGTCCAAGTCTCCTATGCCATAACCAACTTTCATCATGTTTTCTTAGATGACACTCTTCTCTATTTTCTTTCAACACATATACATTATTATATGTCCTTATGCCTTTAGCCACCACTTGTCCCGAGTTTACAGACTTTATCTTACAATCTTTGGAAGTGAACACCACTTCACATCCTCTGTCACACATTTGACTTACATTGAGAAAATTATGTTTCAGCCCATCTACAAGCAGAACATCTTGGGCTTTTCCTTTACCATTACTCAAACTCACCATCCCTTTACCCTTGATTTTACCCAATTCATCATTTCCAAAGGTCACATTTCCTATTTTTATTTTACTTATAGACAGAAACTTATCCTTGTCTCTAGTCATGTGCTTGGAACATCCACTGTCTATATACCAGGGGTATTTTTGTTTTTGGGATGAAAGTACTAAACCACAATGTTCACTATCTTTCTTTTTCCATGTGTTGGCATTTCTATCTAAGGGTTTTATCCTTGGATTTGCTTTGTAATTCTTCAGATGGTAGTTTGTAGCTTTGTGGTCGAAGTTATGACAGTTATAGCATTCGAGCTCATTGTTCAATAGGTCAAAGTGTTTGGTGCAACTTTATCTACTCATTGGTTGTTTAGTTCTATGTTGCAAAGATTGTTTATTTCTTGATCTCCTCAGTTGCATGTCTCTAAACTTAATTTGACAATTTGCAATCTTATGACCAAAATTAGAGCAGTAAAAATAGTAACCATGGAAGAAATTTTGGTACATGAAGGATGGCCTTCTTCTTGGCATTTGTTGCTCCATCTTCTGATATCTTTGTTTTTTATCAGGGAATCTTGTATTTATTAGCATTTGGTGGCAGAGTACTCACATGGCCTGATTGTCTACTGACTTGGAACTTGATCATCTTTACTAGCTCTTTGCTTTCAGGCTGTTTTCTGCTTGAACCACTTACATAGCCTAAACCAGTCTTCAACAAAAGAGATCTTTGTTTGCTCAAAATGTCGTTTAGTTCTGTTGAGGCTTTAATGCTTGGAAGATTTTGGAGATACAATGCTTTAAACTTCTCCATCTCTTTTTTGGTTTTTACTACCTCTTCTTCTAAGGCTTCACATCTTGCCTTCTTCTCTGATAACTGTTGTTTCAGAATGTCCTCTATTTTATTTGCCTCTTCTAATTCCAATTTTAGCAGGGCAAAGTCTTCATCAGGTTTTTTACTGTCTTTCTTGAACTGTATCAACAATTGTTTTTGCTTTTTCTTCTTAAATCTGAGTCTAGCAATTTTTTTTAGGGCACTGATCAGTTCCCCTTCCAAGTCAACCACAACTTCTTCATCATTAACATCACTTCCAGTGATTTTATTACCATAATCCTCTTTGGCCATAAGCATAAATTCATTAACCTTATCTTCATAAGCAAAATCACTATTTGTGTCTCTTGAAGAGTCATCATTGTTTACACATAAAATTTTATTTTTACCAAATCTCTTGGATTTGTACTTCTCTTCACCTTCAGCATTCTGGTCCTTCTTCTTGTGTGGACACTTAGATGCAAAGTGACCTATCTTTCCAGAGTTAAAAAATTTGAAGGGCAACTTGCCTTGGTACTTGCCTGATCCTTTCTTTAGTCTTCTCACAACTTTTGCTTCAATTTCATTAGGCTCATAATCATCATTCTTATCTGCTTTAAATGATGCTTCTCTAGAGGTGGGTTTATCTTTACCTATCCTCATTTCATAAGTAGTCAGAGTTCCTAGGAGTTGGTCAATAGGCAAAACTTTTAGATCATTAAGTTCTTCTATAACAGAGACCTTTGGGTTGAACCTATCTGGCAGAGATCTCAAAATTTTATGAACTAAAGAGGCTTCCTCAATTTTTTCACCAAGTCCTTTCATTGCATTTACTAGTTCTTCAACTCTTAGAAAGTACTTCCCAACAGTTTCATCCTCTTTCATCTTTAGTTGTTCAAACTATAATTTGTAGGTTTGAATCTTGGCACCCTTTACCTTCTCATTACCTTCATAACTGCTAATGAGTTTGTCCCACATTTCTTTGGCAGATTCTAAGTGCATAACTTTTACAAATTCTGCTTTTGCAAGCCCACTCAGAATAGCATTCATAGTGTTAGCATTGAAGTTGAATTCTATCTTGTCATCCTTATAATCTAGTACAACTGGCTTCACATAACCAATCTCTACCACATCCCAGACATCTGCACCTAAAGCCATTATGTAGGTTCTCATCCTCACTTTCCAGAAGGAAAAGTTTGTTCCATTGAACATGGGGGCCTTATTGGTTGAAGTTCCTTTATGGCTAGTCATGTTTAAGCTCTAGGATCTACCCTTAGATAAAAGGAACCTCCCTATGATACCAATTGTTAGACAACTAAGAGGGGGGGTGAATCAGTTGTTACTGTTCTTAAATAATTATACCCATTTTAAACTCATTACAGAACACTCAATGATGATCACAATAATTCAGGGAAGTAATCAATAGAGTATTCAACATCAATCACACACATGAAGTATACAGAAAAAGATATTCCTGAGAAAACCCATAAAGGGAGAAAACCTCTTCTTCTTCGAATGATAGGAAATATTTTTATGTTTTGTACATCATCTATCTTTGAGCAACAACTCAATGTGAGGCTACCACCTATTTACTGCAAGCTGCAACTTGCTGAGAGCACCAACTCTTTTGTTTCTCTAGCACCCACTAGAAGGAAGCACCAAATCCCTGAGTGTTCCAACACCAACTGGATGGAAGCACCAACTTCCAATCACACAGGCACCAACCTGTACAATAGAGAAAAATAGTTCTCCCTTGCACCACCCTACCACACTAGTTTTTCTGGGTGCAACCATATGGAAGCTACAACTCCCTGTGTTCAAGCACCCACTTGAAACTCTGAGGACAACAGTCCTCCCTGGCACCACCCTACCACCCTGGTATATAAATATTTTCTTTCTGAAATTTATTACAGTGATACAGTATTTATCAATGGCTTACCAATCTCATCACTGTTCGACTACACTACTCTTCTCTGCCTGCATCAATGTGTTCCTTCTTGCATCTTCTTGTGCTTAAGTTCTCGTATAGTCTGTTGTTTTCACCATTTCTGCTCTGTCTAGCTTATGTTCTTCATCTCTGCATCTTTCACGCTATGTTCCTGTTGTCTTCTTGATCACATACAATTCGACTTGTTTTACCAAGAAGCAACAACCATCCTCTGTCATGGCATATTTCTTTTATTCATGCCCTCATCATCTATTACTCTCTGAATCTCCAATGCCCATGTCAGTAATCTCAGAATGCTCAAGAGCCATGATTCCAACACCCAAAAACAATGATTCAGTTAGTGTAACTGAATTGTAACTGATAAAGAAACCACAAATTGAAACAACAACCCTTTGATTAGATTCGGTTTGATCAATGTCGTTGGATTATACATGCAAAGGCTTTTTGACTTTTCAATGCATAAACTCCAATGTGGAGCCTAGCAGTGCTAGCTCCTTCCCCTATCTTCTGATGATGTGACCTTGGGGGATGCTATCATGTGACCATGTGAATGCGGGCATGGCCAAAGGTGGTTTGAGATAAACTACTTTTATCCCTGCAATTTACCTCAAGCCTCCACGTGTCCTTTCTCCAAAACCATGGTTTCGATTGCAGCATGCCTTTAGAAAATTAACTTCCGAGCAATTTATGGTCCTGCAATCAGGTGTGATCATTGATCTTGTAGTCTCTGATAGATTCCTTCAATCAACAACTCCGATCTATCATCTTTCCTTCCTCTACTCTGGATCCACGCCCTCCTAAGTCTTAACGACCAAGTGACGTGTGGCCCTCCAAACCAACGATCGAGATCCATTTTTCCTTTCGGGCTTCGAGAGTCTCGATTCTCAAAATTTTCTTTCTCTGTGGTGCTTCCACCTAAAATTAACGATATATCGACACGTGGTCTTCTCGAATCAACGATCACAATCCCTTTGGGTATTCGGGGTTCGAAAATCTCTCATTTCCTTGCTCTCTTTTTCCCGGAGTGTTCCAACTAGAGTACACGATCTGTTGACGTGTGTCCTCCTATAGATCAATAGTCCTCAACTCCTTCATCTCTTCAGGCTTCGAGGATTTCAAAACTCAACTTCGCTTCCTTCACTTTCTCCCGGAGTGTTTTTCCCTGAATTGCACAGATTTTTTCCATGCATCCTTCTAGAAACCGACAACCTGGATCTTCTTCGGCCCTCGTGTCGTCTTCGGCGATCTAGTTTCCTTCCCAACCACAAACTTCCGAAGTGATTCACTCTGGAATTGTGGATCATGCGCCACCTGTCAGTCTTGATGATGTATGATCACTGCTTACTTAGAAACTTCGAGACTTTGACAAGTCCACTCTCCCGTGCTCATCCAAAGGCTTAACCTTCGTGCATTTATCTCTAGATCCAATGACCATTGATCCTCAGTGCTCAGATCCAACAGATCAGATATGTACTTCTCCTAGATCTAATGGTTGTCCTAACTCTTGAAATGTACCTTAATCGACAACTGAGAGAGACTTCGGACCTTCGTCCTTCGGGACTTTGAGACTTTTGACATTTGTTAGTGATGAAACTCCTGAAGTAAATATCCCAAAGTGACGTAGCTTGCTTACATCACTTGTTGACGTGTCACAAGCCGAGTATCTGCCACGTGTCACTCAAATTTGTGATTTGCACATACCTGAAGTGTCGATTCAACTTGACACTTGTCATTGTCTAATTGTGCCATGTGTCCTTGCTGGCATGGTCTTTTGATGTGGTATGCCAACTTGGTCTACCACATGTCCTTGTAGACATGGTCTGTTGATGGGACAGGAGATCCTTTCAAACTATTGATTGAGGAAGCCCTCACACAACAGAGGAACGAGATGATGGATAGTTTCACGCAAATCCTTGGCGGCTACCAACAGGGGATACATCTTCTTCAAATGGAGGTGCCGCCCCTTCAAGGTACAAATAAACTTTGATATTCCTATATTTTAAGGTCAGATAGACGCATATGTTGTAGACAAGTGGTTGAATCTACTAGAAGGGTATTTTTTTGTCCATAACTTTTCGAATAGAGAAAATATTACTTTTGCGTTCCTCAAAGTCGTTCCCATGTCAAAGATTGGTGGGAAAATTTCCGTGAGAAAAAGGAAACAGAGGAAACCTCATTATTTTCAGTCACGACCACCTAGAAATCCTTCAGGGATGCTATTAAGGAATAATACTACCCTGTCGAAAGTTACGATGACATGTATACCAAATGAACCACACTGCAGCAAGAAAGAGACCAAGCAGTGCCAGATTTCACAAATATATTCCATACCTTGCGCACCAAGTTGGGTATTAAAGATTCAGAGCGGCATATGGTACTCAAGTATCGCAGTGCTCTTCATAGATACATCCAGACCGAAATGGAATTTCTGGACATCTCATCCTTGGGTGTAGCCTACCGATATGTCATCAAAATCGAGCAGAAGCTCAAACAAAAGATGCGGCAATTTGGACCTGGGAGCCCCTCAACAAAAGCCAGGAAAGGGCGGCCCCAACCCACCGAACAAATGATAGAGAAAATATGGACAGTGTCAGGACAACCAGTCCAAGCTGTAAGCAAAGAAGGACATCGAAAAGAAAAATAAAGATACCGGGAAGTGGTGCGACTTCCATAAGAGCCCTTGGCATAACACTGTTGACTTCCGCTCAAAGCAGTCACTGGTGGCCGAAGTGAAAGCCTCTAAATCAGATGTGGATTCTGACTCTGAGCCAGAACCAGAAAGGGGAAGACAGATCATTGACATAGAACCTAGTGCCACCATTTCTACCACCAAACTCCAGCCTGGTGAACCAGACGAGCCAGAAGAAGGAGAGTGCCTCTTCCATTCACAGATGTGGGTAAAAGGCACCCCGCTGCACTTCATTGTTGATAGCGATAGCCAGAAGAACCTCATCTCAGCATAAGTCATCAAGCAGCTAGCCCTGCCAACAACGCCGCACCCACAACCCTACACCATTGGATGGCTCCACCAAGGAAGTGATCTTTGCGTCATCCAATAGTGTTAACTGTCGTACGACATCAAGCCCTTCAAAGATGAGGTATTTTGTGATGTTGCTCCTCTCGAAGTTTGTGATGTTCTTTTGGGCCAACCTTATTTATGGAAACGTCATGTTGTATATGTTGTATGTTGGTATAGGATACCTGAGGCAGTACCACCTAGTGTTATTTCCTTGATCTCTACTAAGCAATGCAGGAAGGTCATATCTCAGATGGGGAAGTTTGTCTTCTTCGTGATTCACTCTCAGAATAAGCGAAAGATCACAACAACATCTAGGGTCTCTATGATCGACCTCGCCACATAGCAGAAGCAAGTAAATAAGGTCATGGGAGAATACTCGGACATCTTCTCCTCATCCACAGGGGTACCTCTGCACTGCCAGGTCAAGCACCCCATCGATCTGACCCTCGACGCACCACTGCCCAATGGGCTAGTCTATCGTCGCTATTTGTTAGAGAATGAGGAGATCAAGAAATAGATCCAAGAACTTCTCCACAAGGGGCACATCCGCCCCAGCTCATCACCTTGTGGGAGCCTAATCGTGTTGGTACAAAAGAAAGATGGAACCTGGCGACTCTATATTGATTACCGTGCTTTGACTAAAATCACAGTCAGAAACCAGTACCTGATTCCCTGAATCGATGACCTCCTTGATCAACTCACGGGGGGAAAATACTTCAGTAAGATTAATCTGAAGTCTGGATACCACCAGGTCCTGATAGAATAGACAGATGTATGGAAGACCGCCTTCAAGTCAAAGGAAGGCCTTTTTG
>SNQJ01S0210383.1:18082-34079 GCA_010110895.2 Picea sitchensis
TCTGACAATTTTGGCAATTTACTATTTTTAGCAGTTTTAACTTTCGGGGCCATTTTGAGGGCCTAAATGAAGGTTTTTTGAGATAAAGATCCTCAATGATAGCCAAAGGAATAATTGAGCCCCAAAAATGAATCTCCTCAACGATACCTTTCCAACAATTTATCACACGCCTAAAACGAAGATCGTATGCAAAAGTTACGACCCCGGGAAGTTGATGTACTAGGGTTAGGTTTTTGGATTTATAGGGTTTTTGGCATTCTTGCTTATTGTAAAAAGGCCTTCAGAGCCTCATTGTAACCTTCTTCTTGCGAATACGTGCTGCCATCACATCTCTTCTCAGAGATAAGCTACCACCATTCCAGCAAGCTTGTTTCCGTTGCATTTTACAGTTTCAACTTATTTCGTTATTGAATAGAAAACCAGTTTTATTGTATCTCTGTTATTTTGTGTTAAGCACCTGTTAATAATCTGTATTCATTTCATTATGCTCATAAAATCTGGATCAGAACGAAATTAATACAAATTATTAACAGGTGCTTAACACAAAATAATAGAGATACAGTAAAATTGGTTTTCTATTAAAAAACGAAATAAGCTGAAACTATAAAATACAGCGGAAACAAGCTTGCTGGAATGGTGGCGGCTTATCTCTGAGAAGAGATGTGACGACAATGCGCATTCGCAAGAAGAAGGTTATAATGATGCTCTGAAGGCCTTTTTACAATAAGCAAGAATGCCCAAAATCCTAGACATCCAAAAACCTAACCCTAGGAGATGAAGACGTGGTTCTCCCTAATCTAATGGTCATCACATTTTCTCCAGATTCAATGGTCCTTATTCATTTCGGATTTCGGGCTTCGGGTAATTTGACTTTCAAGTTGTCAATTATTCTGAAGTGAGATTTCCCGAACAGTAACCTCCTCGCAACTTTTGACTTGAACCAAATGTTGTTTGTCGATCATGTTCTTGAATCGATGGCTCGATCTATCTTCGGTGTTGCTCTTCTAGCTTATCCTGTCCTTCCACTTAAAAGTGATCCAACGGTCATGAAGACACTCGAAGCAAATCAACGATCAAGGATGGTTGTGGAACCACAACTAGAGAGTGATTTAACTCGTCATCAAAACTCCGTAATTTGAAGTTGTGCGTTGTTGGTGACTCAACCACAATCATCGATCTTCAAGGCTATAAGATCTAACGGTCCTGACTAATTGCAGGATTGGAAATAGCACAAAATTTAATTCTCCTTTCGATCTCCGCAATCTATCTCTGCCATTGATATGGCGATTGTGCATCCAACGATCACGACTTAATCCGACTTAATCTAATCATTTGTTAGATCAACCACAATCGTCGATATTTGGGTTTATGAGATCTGACGATCTAGACCAATTGTAGGATTAGAACTAGCGAGTTGTTTAATTCTTCTTTCTCTCTCCGCAATTCATCCCTGTCGTTGATCTGGCTTGCAAATCTGACGGCCACGATCCTCCAACGATCCTCAAGCCCACGGTCACTCATATGACCAACGTCCGTAATATTAGATGATCAACACGGTCAATTTCTTGATCGGACGGTTGCTGAGGCTTCTCACCCTAAGCTTACGTCATTCCTTCTGAGCTTTGATCTCTGCATATTGTTCGCTTCTCCTCCTGAGCTTATGCTTTTCTTGTTCGCCATCGTCGTTGATGTTCTCGCCATCAATGACAAGCACACTCTTCCTGTAAAAACATGCCAACAGAACTTGAACAATTGAAGTTGAAACTTCTTGAAGGAATGTATCACTTTGGAACTGGATTGCTATGGAATAATTGGGAATATGAAAGGTAACTTCCATGTCACATCCAATTCCTATGCTATGCTTATTGTTCTTGATTTCTTCCCAAGGTCTAATGATTGGTTTGGAAATAGAAAGTTGAACTTGGTCATGCTGAACTTGGACAACTTCATCTTCATTTGCATCTGTATCTAAAGTTGGATTATTGATTTTCTTGTGCACTGATTGTTGATATAATTCACTATCATCATCAATATCACCATCATAGAGAGGGTTGTTCTGGACAAAAACTAGTATAGAACACTTAGCTAGTTGTTGATTTTTTAGATTTTTCAACTCATTATTCAGTAATTGGGATTGTGCTTGAAGGATTCTAACTTTAGCTTGCATCACTTGAAAACAAGTTAGCATTGATTGAAGAGTTTCTTTGTGAAGTATCATTGTATTGTCTTCAAAGGAGATTATTAGAGTATTCAGTAACTCTAGTAATTCAATGCGTCGCTCCATTTGAACTCCCTCACTTGCACTTCACGCTCGCTTGCTTGAATTGTAGGCTCGCTTGAATTCTTTTGCATACTAGCACTTCATGCTTGGTTGAACTTGTTTCTCACGCTCACTTGAACTCATTCACTTGAATTCTTTTGTTCACTTGTACTTCATGCTCGCTCGTACTAGTTTGAGTAACTTGCTTTCACGTAGTCATAATACAAGAAGTTGCAATGAAACTCAAATACTTCTAATGTGACTTTGTAAAGCACTCAACTCTATCAATTTCGACTTTAAAATTACAATGACTCTTGGGTATCGGGCTCAACTGAGAATGCACCCAATAAAATTCAACGCCAATTTGATATTGACACTTACAAAGAAACTATTGTAAGGAGTAAATGATCTATAAATTTTGATGTTTTACAATGCTTCATTTACTTGATTTGCCCTTTTAATGATTGATGTAGAATCATTGTGAATGTTGATGTTGACAATTTTAAGCTTAAATATGCAAGGTTGCAACTTGATTGCTTATGCCTGATTGTATTTGAATGACATTAATTGTGCTTGAACTCCATTTTTGTTGCTTTAAATGATAATTGCAGGTGATTATGTCAAAACTAGACATAAAGTAACATGAAAAAATCACCATCACACACTACACAAGGTGTACTTAAGATCTCCTTATTTAGATTTCAGGCGGATCTAGGATGGAATTACCAAAAAATATTTTATTAATTTTGCTTAATACATAAACTATCAATCACATTTCTTCTTCTCTGTGAAATCATGTCACAAAAATGCCTAAGCAATCCCATTTTTCAGAAAGAAATCTCCAAGCTCATTTTACAGAGATGAATGTTTTTTCCCAAAGCCTGGCACTCTCATCCCCCAATTAAAATGTAAAAAGCACATCAAACAAAGTGGCCCAACCACATAGGACTCTATTCACTTGAGAATTCAAATGAGCACAAAAAATGAAGCGATTAACAAAAGAAGTAATGCATATGGAATAAAACCATTCAAACAAAATTATGATTCCTCCATTTCTATTGACTCACAAGAGGTAGGGCCGTTGCCACGGCCTCTTAGTACACAAAACTCGCCAATATGGATCTCTCATCAAAACAAGCTTATGTTTCCAGGTGGCATGAGTTGTGCATGGATCGTTGCTCATTGTAGATCATGGGTGAATTACAGTGGACACATTTCTAGGCATGGGCGTGTAGAACAATGCATTATAGTTATGTGTTTGCGTAGATACCTAGCAATATAAACAACCAGAAATTATTTTCATGGAAACCATCACACGAACCTTGGTGAGAAAATTAGGGTTTGTGAGCTTCTCCCTCATTTCTTCTTCAAGACTGCGAGATATGAAATCATTGGATTTGGTCTTCACACCAACTACTGGAAGGCAGCTACAGTTTAGCTCTCTGTATCGTTTTCCAAGACATCAGAAATAGAATGCAGACACAAATCGATTCGGGGCAGATAGCATGGTTTTCACAACTTAATTTTGAAAAAATCGTCAAATTTCAGGTTGGTAGATCGATCTTGCAGAGAGAAAGATGAATCTGAGTGTTTCTATGGTGACCGTGGGTGTTCCTTCATCAACAAGCATTCTTGAATATGTGGCAGATCTATTGAAAAAGATCTGGGTATACAAACAGTTAGAGCGATGTATAACTTTCAAAATATATAATAAACAACTCGCATTATAAATCAACAAGGATTGAAGTGACTAATAACCCTATGTGCATTGGTGCTAGATTGTTTGAAGTGATTAATAACCCTATGTGCATTGGTGCTAGATTGTTTGAAGGACACATCCTTGAGCTTGTATGTCGGTCAGAATTTTATTGTTGATGACCATCACCTTTATTAGCTCACATATCCATTTTTTTATGGAAACATCAGACCTCTCATGGACCACTACAGTGGAGAAGTATTCGGGCCATTAAGACTAAATGTGCTATGATACCAATTGAAGAAATTGAGCACACAATATTAGGAAAAGAAGTTTGGAAGAAAAGGACTTGTTATCACACAATTTGTAGTTTGGGTAAAGCCCAACCCAAACCACAAAGGTGTGACAACTACTGGAGTATCTACCCATTGTCACATTAGATAGACACTCCCCTCACTTTACTGATGATAGAATCACCACAATGGGGGAATTTCGGGTGACCCTAGGGGGATTGTGATGGAAAGTGAGAAGAGATGAAGGATGCCCCTATGGGTCAAGGTCAAGAGTGGAAATGAAACTTAAGAATGAGTCTCGTGAGAAGGTAATTGGTTGCCAAGGTGGTGTACATGTAAAACAATGTCAAACTTGCCCGGAACAAGATAATATATATAGTAATAGAAGTCTAAAAAACCATTGGGAATGCAACAAGAAACCTTGATGTCCCAAATTGCAGAAATATGGAAATATATATCAGCAATAAATTATAATAAGAGCTGCAAATTATACCATCAAAATCAAGTGCAAGATATTGGAAACAAAACTAACAATGAGTAGATAAATTTCCAATGATTAAAACAAGACTTTGATAGCAATTAGAGGGATGTTAGTAGTGTTATCAACAATATTTGTAACAAACTATTACTACAATAGCAAGTTCTAGCCACTAAAATCAACAAACAATCCACCCAAACAATAACATTTAACTAGTAGATTAATTATGGCAGCTTGCAAGTGACTTTTAGTGGTAGAAAAAGTGAGCAAAGAGTAGGACAAAGATGAGTTTGCTACAACCCTATTTGTTGTTTCATAAAGTTTATTGTAGCAATGAGATCACTTGGCTAAACTAGACGCCATTAGGGCACAATATAGCTTGAAGCATGAAGAATTAATTCCAACTTGAACAATTGCAATATCTCAAGAAATCATGTATACCAATGCATGAATATTCAATCTCCAATGCAAGTAGATAATGTCTCATCTATTGGGTTATGGGGTCTCTTGTTTATGAGATAGGGTTTATTACTTATCTAAGGATGTAAGTATTTTTATTCCCTAGAGCAAACAAACCTTAGCAAGGTAAACCTACAAGAGTGTAAGCCCTTTTACTCTTTGTAGCAACCTTTGCAAAATAATTTTTTTCAATGACAACTAAGTAGATCTTGATGGAGGGTGTATGCCCTTATATTCCTCCAAGGATTTAGACAAATTAACCTTCAAACAAGAAGAAACAACGCAATTATGTATAAATTCCTTACCAATTCCAAGAGATAGCATGAAAAACCTTTCCTTATCAAGAATATTCCACCACATTACCAAGAAACGAGCATCCAAGAGATAATGCCTAGCCTTTTCCTACAATAGACAAGTAAAAGCATCCACAATTGCACCAAATATATATAGAGCGAATTGCCCAAGTAGGGCGAAAATTTCAGCCAAGAGAGTATGCAATTCTCAAAACCATGTTGACAAAATGAGAGTGAAATTACTTTTATTTATACAAGGTCATCTAACCCTAATTTGTCCACTTTAAAAGTCAATAACAAAATAGAAAGAGGGTCGACCCTCTAATTTGTCTTTACACTTTACAAATAAGAAAATAACATTAAAATAAAACCCTTAAAGGGTGATGACATACCCTAAAGGTGACGTTGGGCCTCCAAGGGAGACATTAAGCCTCTAGGTGAAAGTCCTTGGGCCTCCAAAGGCCACGTGTCACCTCTTCATGTGCTAGAGTGACCGGCACTGCATCTCTCCCCTTCAAATCACATCACATCACCACCATAATCATCAAACCCCATCATAACCCCATCAATAAAGGTGACGTCAAGGGTTAGGGTATGACATACTAGGCCTCCCAAGGCCAACATTTAGGTTCAAGGAGCTACACTGTCATCCTCTCATGTTTTACAAATGCCTCCAAATGAAATGTTCATCTTCCCAAGTGTGCAATGAGTGGGGGCGCATCATCCATCTTGTGGGCTTCAAGCCCCTATGAAGGTCCAAGTGACCTAGTTCCTCCATGGAAAAGATTTCACTTGGCAAGGTCCTGCAAAGACACACAAGTACACCCTCCAAGAGTCCACAAGTCACATGTATCATGTCAAGTAAGCCATATTTAATAAAAGAACCACCCAAACATGTGCATCAAGTCCCCCCTTTTTCAAAATAAACAAATTCTCAAAGACCTTATACAACTTGTCAAATTTAAGTATGGGAGGGTTGTCATGGTGCCTTATTGGGTAGGTCATTCCCCAAATCAAGGATTGTTTCCCAAGAAAACCCTCTCCAAGTCATGTAAAAGAGTGTGAGGTGGATGGGGGTATGAATTTTGGGCATGGTGTTTCTTGACATAAAAGGGCTTGTATTGTCTCATTTATGGGTGCCTTTGTAGAGGTTGTGTTGCATATTCATTTGCAATGCAATAATTTTCCAAGCCCTTTATTTTCCATTACTTGATTATGCTCCAAAGCTTTGAGTGCTATGTGAAATGGAAAGTAAGGAGCATTGCAATGCCACTTGAAGCTAGGAGCACACACAGTGTCATGTGCAAGGAAAGTAAATGACATCGCAAAATGCATTCCCTCAATAAGTGAGACATTTATTTAATTCTATGTTTTTCTTTTTATAGGCCCTTGAATTTTGTGGAGAAGATTTCCATTGCTCTCAGGACCTTAGGGAAAGCCTCTAGAGGATAATGTAGGGATTTTATATTTTTCCAGCTATAACCCCTTTGGGCCTTTAGCCCCTTCTTCCCATGAAATGAGGTACAATCCCTTCTTTGGTCAATAAGTCCGAAAAACCAAAAATATGAGGAAATGAAAGGGACAAAGTGTGGAAAGTGGTAATTATAGGTGGAAATGGTACGATGACCCTTCATGGAGACCCCCTAGTAGTAACCCTTTTCCTGAGGGTGACGCACTTACTAGGAAAACATGTCAACCACCAAGGTGAAATCAGGCAAAAACACACAAGTTCCAAGCAAACATTTTCAAAATCAAGAAAGGACCCTTTGCAACATGTTCAAATGATTCAATTATTAAAATGACACTTACCACAATACCAAACGTGTTACCCAATGAGGCAATACCCGATGTCCTTTGTGGGCCTAGTTGGTGTGGTGGATGTTGTTGTTGCCAATCAATGGTAATGTGTGGTAAGAGGAGGGGCTCTATCCACTAATTCAATTCTTGACACTCAATGTCTAAAACCTGCAGGCCTTGATACATCATCTCCTAGTTACCCCTGGAAATGTGGGGTAACATGCATGAAGCCCCAGTCTCACACATTGTATATATTTCAATGATACAATATATAATACATAAATTAAACCACCTCAATTCTTCTCACATTGACACCTCATTAAGAGATAAGGTAGAAGGAGGAAAAATAGGAATCTAGAAACACACTTAGGATAAAAATATATATACTTAAATGTGAAATACATAAGTGGTATTCTAGGACTTTGTGATAGTATATGAGTAAGAGGCTAACAATATGCTCTTTGGTGTGCATCTCGGTAAATCAAAAACAAAGGGAAAACTTGCATTTTCCGGGTGAGTTAACCAAGATCTAACCCTTGTTGTTATTGAGAAACAAATTTTTTGTGTGTGTGAATGCATAAAAATAAGTTTTTATTGAGCACACCCTCCAAGGTCGTCTTCAAAAACAACAACAAAAACACCCCCAATCCTCCTTCTTAAGATTATAATGTGTTTTTCACTAGCTCACTTGGTTAAAAGTTGTTATATTAAGTAAGAGGTATTGAGTTCAAGTCTCTTTTTTTTGTTATTTTTTTTTTTAAGTTCATGCATTCATTGTAAAGTACATTTTACTTAATATAAAAGTGAATCATTATTAAATAATTTTAATATTTTATTTTAATTTATTTGTTTTGCATGCAACTTTCATTTATAAAGTAACTTCATTGTAGAAGTGATTATCGTTTGTTCTATAAAAAAAAGTGGGTCACTTAATAAGAAACTTATTTGTAAAAATGAGGTTATTAGGCACAGTTAGATAAGGAGGAGCATCACCATGTAGACCAACTTCTACTTGCCACGTGGCTCTTTGGTTACCGTTTATTCTTTTTTTTCAAAAGGGATTAACTTTCACATCCGAAGTCCATTTTCAATGCCGTTTTTTTTTTAAACAACATATTTTTTTCGAGAGTTTTCCATCCAAATCATCAATTTGAACTTGTAAATCGATATTCTATGCATGTTTTAATATGGCTTCTCCCAGTGATCTTTTGCTTACCAGTACCAACTACTTCTCATGGAAATCCCATATGGAGGATGTACTAAGAAGTAAAGGATTGTACTGGATTACCTAGGGAACAAAACAAGCCCCCACTGATGATGAAAAGAAAGTCAAATGGGACAATAAGCATAACGCGTCCCGTGGAAAAATCAAAATGTCCATCTCTCTTGATTTAAGGTTTCACCTTCAAGGAATTGATGGCCCAGATAAATCTTGGGAAAAACTTGAAGTTGTGTTTGGTAAACATGGTATTATTTGATCCCACCAGTTAGAAAATCAGTTAATGACTTTAAGTCCCAATGATTTTTCTTGCATTGAAGATTACTTATCTAAGTTCAAAACACTTATACTTTTATGTATAGACTACAAACTAGATATGTAGGAATATCGATGCATATATGTTATTATTTCTAAGCTTGGTAGTGAATATTCTATTTTTGTATCTACCTTTTATGCCACCAGAGAAGCTCTAGGGAGTGCTTATAAATAACCCTCTCTTGAGTCCTTCTTTGATTCTCTGATTTGGGAACAAGATAAGCTTGTGAAACTTAGATTAATTAGCATTGCAGGTACATCCAACAAAGCCTTGGTCGTCCAACAGAAAGATAAATCCAAAAATCCCAAGAAGCAACATCCTCGCCACAACAACAAGCAAAACAAGCATCCCAAATCCTCTTCATCAGCTTCTTCTCCTAATGGTGATAAAGGAGAAAAATCCAAAAGTAAGAAGATTGGTAGGAATTGCAACTTTTGTGGGAAATATGGTCATGTGGAGAATAAATGTTTTAAAAAGATGGAAGCCTTACAAGCAGTGATGAAGAGGAAAAAAATGTGTATTGATTCTTCTTCTTCTTCTTCTCCTGGACATTCACTTTCTGCTTCTAGTTTCTCCTTCAATGCAACTTCTACTTCTTCTTCTGATGAGTGGATTATTGATTATTGTTAAGGTTTAAGCTATTATTAGGTTTCTTTTCAATTTAATAGATAACAATAGCATAGATAGGATCACTGAGAGAAACACAATCACAATATACACAACATTTATCCTGGGAAACCCTCATGGGGGAGAAAACCCAGCAAAAAATTTATTAATATAGATAGTTGTTGGCACAAGGGTAGACCCAGGGTTCAATGCTTCAACAATGCACCAACAAAACCCTAACTACCGCCCCTTTCGGCTTTACTTGCGAATGAGATGAAGTCTCACCCGAGGTAGAGGCAGGGGGTGTTGTAGGACTCAAGTGTCTACAACCTAGCTAGGACACAGATCTGTGATCACAATACTTAACATAGCACTTAGCAATTAACATTCATTAGTCTTTAATCATTTGTTCACATTGCAGGTAAAACCCTAATTATAGAACAATGCAATATTCAACAAGATATAACACATCCAAGCACTTAGCACATAGAAATAGATCAGATCTAGCATTCATTCATATCACTAAGCACTAAGCTACTACATCAGATGCATCTACATACATAAAGATTCAGTATTAATCATAAATCACATCAATCACACAGAGAAATCACAACACAGTATATACGTGGTTCACCCCCAGCGTGGGGCTATGTCCACCAACTCTTCGTCTTCTTTATTATATTCTTTCAATATTCCTACATGCACACAGCCACAAAACCAACTCCGCATAGGAAATGAGATCTGCACACACCTCGCAAAATCCTCCTTCCCCGAGCTTGGCATAGCACACAACCTTCTTACAATCACTTGCAATTAGCTCTACGAGTTCTCAACACATAATATGCACAGAGCCTTTACAACTAATCACACTTAGCTCACTAGATTACAACTGACTCCTTCTTACATCGCCTAGCTACTTATTTATACATTACAAAAGGGGCCTAAACATGGGTAAGACCCATGGGCTGACATCACATACTCATTACATAAACCATAAACCCAAAAATCCCATAAAAATGGGGCGAGATCCCGCAATCTCCACTTCGCCTGAGCGCTCTGTCTTCGACCTGCCTGTCGAAGTCCCAAAAATGGTCAAACATGACCAAGGTTCTCCAAAACTTGGTTGAGGGCCAATAGGACCCAAAAACTCACATGTGACTCGTCCCGAGTCACTCTGATCTGGGAAACTCTGCTTCGAAGGCCTCGAGCTTCCTCGAATTGCTTCTTCGCCAGAGCCTCCTACTCGGCGAACTCCTGAATGATTTTCTCAGTGACATGTCCTTCCAAGCATTGTTCGACTGTGGTGACCATTTGTTCTAGCTATGTGCCTTGTCCTTCGATCTCCTCAAAAAGTGTGCAAGCTTCGTCCTGTACTGGATGAAGTCTCTAAGTCACTTCCATGAATTTACTTTGGATGGCATGGACCTGCTGTTGAACTGTGCATTGTTCCTGTGACCTTTTCATCTTCTCAACTGCTAAAAGCATCTTCAGCTGCGCTTGCACTGTCAATGCTTGTTTATTTTCCTATTGAAGTTGTGACTCCAATTTCCTTAGTTATGGGTCCTCTGTAAGGTGCTCATAGGTCTGCGCACTGCGGTTGTTGAGTAGCTTACATTCTAAGGCCAACACCTTGATTCTTTCTACTGCTCTCTAGGCAATTTCTTCTCTCTGGTCTCGCACTTCCTACGGAGTGCTTGGCACTGCTTGCAGTTCCAGTTCTACCACTCTTTCTTGAAGCTGTTGAGTAACTTTAGCGAGCTTCTCCACTGTCTCTTCTTCTATCTGTGCGAGGCCCGACACAGAGTGAAGTGCTCTGGTGACTACCTCCTTGACTCCCATCTACTCTGTGAGCAACTTTTCTTTTTCCTTCTGTATCTATGCTTTATCCTCTGCAAACTTCGTCTGGAGGTCATATTTCTCTTGCTGCGCAACCCGACGTTGCTCTAAGGCTTCCTCCTTTTCTTGTTGTAATGCCTCTATGGCTTGCTCCTTTTCCTCCTGGACCCGACGAAGGTGAGCCTCAGTCGAATCTGCTAATCTGCGTAGCTGGGCAAGATCATCTCCTACTTCTATACCTTTCGATGATGACGATGGCATTATAGACATTGTGCAGCTCGAGTAGAGGGCTTATTGTACCCCTTTGAGATATGACTCGATCTTGTCAATCATTGTCTCATGTTTGGCTATACGTGGTTCACCCCCAGTGTGGGGGTATGTCCACCAACTCTTCGTCTTCTTTATTATATTTTTTCAATCTTCTTACATGCACAGAGCCACAAAACCAACTCCGCATAGGACAGGAGATCCGTGCACGCCTCGCTAGATCCTCCTTCCCTGAGCTTGGCACAACACACAGCCTTCTTACAATCACTTGCACTTAGCTCTACGATTTCTCAACACATAGTATGCACAGAGCCTTTACAACTAATCGCACTTAGATCACTGGATTACAACTGACTCCTTCTTACATCACCTAGCTACATATTTATACATTACAAAAGGGGACTAAACATGGGTAAAACGCATGGGCCAACATCCCATACCCGTTACATAAACCCTAAACCCAAAATGCCCATAAAAATGGGGCGAGATCCCGCGATCTTCACTTCGCCTGGGCGCTCCATCTTCGACCTGCCTGTCGAAGTCCCAAAAATGGTGAAACACGACCAAGGTTCTCCAAAACTTGGTCGAGGGCCAATAGGCCCCCAAACCTCACCTGTGACTCGTCCCGAGACACTCTGATCTAGGAAACTCTACATCGAAGGCCTCAAGCTTGGCTCAAGCTACCTCGAATCACTTCTTCTCTAGAGCCTCTTGCTCGACGAACTCCTGAATGATTTTCTTAGTGACAGGTCCTTCCAAGCATTGTTCTACTGCAGTGACCATTTTTTCCATCTATGTGTCTTGTCCTTCGATCTCCTAAAAAATTGTCCAAGCTTCGTCCTGTACCAGCTAAATTCTTTGAGTCACTTCCATGAATTTACTTTGGATGGCATGGACCTTCTGTTGAACTGCGCGTTATTCCTGTGACCTTTTCATCTTCTCAACCACTGAAAGCCAGTTCAGTTGCGATTGCACTGTCAATACTTGTTTATTTTCCCCTTGAAGTTGTGACTCCAATGTCGTTAGTTATGGGTCCTTAGCAAGGCACTCATAGGTCTGCACACTGCGGTTTCTGAGTAGCTTACATTCTGAGGCCAACGCCTTGATTCTTTCTACTGTTCTCTAGGAAATTTCTTCTCTTTGGTCTCGCACTTCCTATGGATTGCTTGGCACTACTTGCAGTTCCAGTTCTTCCACTCTTTCTTGACGCTGATAAATAGCTTCAGCAAGCTTCTCCACTTGACTCTCCATTGTGTCTTCTTGTATCTGTGCGAGGCTCGACACAGAGCGAAGCGATCTAGTTACTGCCTCCTTGACTCCCATCTGCTCTGTGAGAAGCTTTTCTTTTTCCTTTTGGATCTGTTATTTATCCTCTACAAACTTCACTTGGAGGTCATATTTCTCTTGTTGCACATTCGGACGTTGCTCTAAGGCTTCCTCCTTTTCTTTCTTTAATTCCTCTGTGGCCTGCTCCTTTTCCTCCTAGACTCAACGAAGGTGAGCCTCAGTCGAATCTGCTAATATACGTAGCTGGGCAGGCTCATCTCCTACTTCTATACCTTATGATGACAACAATGGCATTGTAGACATTGCACAACTCGAGTAGAGGGCTTGTTGTACCCCTTTGAGATCTACCTCGATCCTGTCAAACTTTGTCTCATGTTTGGCTTCGATTCGCTCCAAAATTTCCTTTGAGGTATATGATACAGTGACGATGATAAGTTCAATATCATCCACCGTGAGTACAGTCTGTAATTGAGGCTTATTTTCTCGTGATTTATTTCGTGCTGATGGTTTATTCGGGGGAACCTTTCTTTTCTTGGATGTCTCAGCCTTTGTGATGGGATCATTAGGCAGTGTCACTTCGCCCTGTTCCTGTTTGTTTTCTTCCCCTTCATTCTCTTCTTGGTCTACTTCGTCATCTACTCCTCCTCTTGGTGAATCTGGTGTAGTTTCCTTTGATGCGTTGTTCATTTCTTGTACTTCTTCCTTCTACTATTGTTGGGTCCATCATACTATTCTCAAGTGGCTACAGGACTTCCAATGAGGTCGGGGTCGGAGAGTTATGTCTGTTCGACCGGTACAAGGAACTCTGTAGGCCATTCCTTGGTTATTTCTTCCATGTCCTCCTCTGTGAGTTTGTAATAGGACTGGAGCTCTTCCTTTTTTTCGTCCCCATGCACGGTTATGTAAATAAAATAACTATCTGCATGAAACTTCGCAAGTGGCCTGAATCTATGCAGAGTTTTCAGCGTCATGCGAGGGAAATATTCAATGCCCCTTTTCAACTGTAAATAATATGTGTGGAACACCGCATTGGATTGCCATTGTTTTTCCATGTTGCTCGAATACCAGAGCGTAGTGAACTTTGAGGCCAACGGTTCGGACGGATCAATTTTAGGGAAGGTCACTCCTTCCAGCATCTCCCAAGCGATGAAGGCAATGAGAATAAAAAACCAGCTAAAATGAAACTCGTAGCCTTGGTCCTATGCTTTGTGGAAATATTGCTCCAACTGGTTGACAAGGTATTTCACCCAGTTCATTTGCATCCCTTCGACGCATTTTTCTGTGAGGTCAATGACAAACCTCGTGACCTGCGTTGGTCTGTTCTTCCTAACGAGCTTACCAATGATCAACTGGAAATCTAGGCGCACTACGCCATTTTCGATGGAGGCTGCCTTGTAGCCTCTCTTCCCCTTCTGTACATCATCGTAAGCTTCTTTTATGCATTGTGCCAGGGCATGATCTGCAACATTCCTTGGGTAAAAATCCTAAGGGTTGGGTCCTTGCATGCTCAATCTGGTGGTCTGAAGGATCATCGCCAGATCTATGGTGATGCGCCAATCCAACCACATGTAACCACCATGGTAGCATGACAGGAGGATTTTAACACATGCGTTAACCTCCTGATGTATGCCGAAGTGTGGGGTCTTCATCACGTTAAGGGTTGTTTATCTTGCGATGTCCATGGTCTACAACTGGGGGATTATCTTTGGCTTCTTCCCCATTGTCTTTGTCAAATACTTATGTGGGGCGAGCATTCCATAATTCTTGCGGTCTCCCAATTTGAAGTCACTGATATTTAGCGTCATAATCTGTCCTAATTGTAGTCCAACTACACGTATTCCCTTCAGGAGGTACATAGTGATCAATGTATAGTCTAAGTCCCTCGGGACACTATCACGATTAACCGCACTAGCCAGAGGTGGGATATAGTCCGGCAGGATTGATGGGATGAGCTTCGCGTTTGCCAAGTCATCGTGATGATTGCTTCGTTTCTTTATCGCAGTTCGAGATGGCCCAGATCGACATGCATTCGATGGGGAGGCTTGAAATCCTCTCACCGATGAGGCCTATACTCCTGCGGACAGGACCATCTCAACCATGAGGTCTATTAGGATCTCTTCGACGGATTTCTCTATTGCGCTAAGGTCACTCAACATGCATGCTCGTGATCAAATGTTTTGGATAGGTGGACAAACACTCAAGGTAAGAAGAAAAAGTGGTGAGGTCTCAATAAGAACTGCGTGAAAACAATTAGTTCTCTGTGGGACCAGATAATCACAATTGGCAAAAGTGTCCCCGGTAAGAAATTTGACGGGTTAAATAGATAACTTCGTAACGGACTCCTCCAACGGGTAGGAATGCCTCAATCAATACAATTTCATCCGTTATGCCACGGTTCCAACGGTCCAATGGCGAACATTCCGGAAATAAATACGTTTATAGCCATTATGGAGCATCGTTCTAATGGTCAGGACGCCTCCAATGGTCATATTGCTTCACCATGGTGAAGTGCCAGTCGGTGTTGTTCTGTTATTCCAGCAAGGTTCAAGTTATACAAGCCTTCCTTCTGCAAAGTCCTCTCTAGAACCTCCTGTAATTTTTCTAGCTTTGCTTTCTTCTTACTGAGATTTCTTTCTTTCTTCCCTGTTATCTGCGTCTCTGGATTCCTCTTCCCATTATTGTTCTTATATTTTCTTAGCATAGTAACTTCACACTGCTGAGGATCTTTCACAAGGTTTGAGGGTAATACTTCTTCTCTTACTGTTTTTGGAGTAGGTTCTCTACTCTCCTGCATGGATAAGTTCTTTAAGCCTTCTTGTGTTCTTTCGACTTCAACAGCCAGGTCTTTGGCCCTCAGTTGCTTCGACTTGTCCTCATGTTCTTCTATTAAGCGTGCTATTCTCTTAGCCATGAATCTCTTAATTCTTTCTTTTTATATTCCATAGCTTCCTCTTCTTCTTTTCTTCGGATCTAATCTCTCTCAATCCAAGTCCTTCCTAACAAAAGTGAAAAAGGGGCGTTGTTCTCAACAAACTTAATGACCTCAAATGTTGGATCATGTTGTCATTGATGCCAATGGTTTGATTGATTGATGTCAAGTGATTGATTGATGTCAAAGGATTGATTGATGTCAAGTGATTGATTGATGTCAAAGGATTGATTGATTGATGATTGATGTAATATAATATGT